>SNQJ01S0076992.1:29546-56084 GCA_010110895.2 Picea sitchensis | reverse complement strand
AGTTGGGCCTGAGCTACTCAAAGAGATGGAAGACCAAATGATAAGAATTAAACATAATCTAAAAGTTGCCCAGGACAGGCATAAAAGTTACAATGATAGTAATAGAACCCATAGAGAATTCAAAGTGGGTGACCATGTTTTCCTGAAAGTGAAAACTAATAGGAGTTCCATAAGACTGGGAAGTTGCGCCAAGTTGGCAGCAAGATTTTGTGGGCCATTTGGGATCCTGGAAAGGATTGGGTCGGTTGCATACATGCTTGCATTACCTGCATCTATGACTGTACATAATGTGTTTCATGTTTCACTGCTTAAGAAATATGTACCTGATACTAATCATGTCATCGATTAGAATGTGATTCAGGTGGAACCAAAAGGTGTCCTACAAGTGCATCCTGTGTGCATAGTGGACATGAAAAGCAAACAACTCCGGAATCGAGCTATAAAGCTTGTAAAAGTCCAGTGGACCTGGTATGGTCATGAGGACGCGACATGGGAGCATGAAGAGGTTATGCGGGAAGAGTACCCACATATTTTTGAAAATTTTGAAAGGCTTGCAGAGAGAGTGTAAGTTGCACTGAGGACAGTGCAAAAAAAAGGGGAGGGGAATTGTAGTGTCCCCAAGGCCGAGCCCCATAGTGAAACATGTTCTGAAAAGAATTGTAATTATGATTTATAGGCTGGTGAGCCGAGTTTTTATAAGTTGGAGGTTTATGTGTTGTTAGGCTAGGGAGCCTAAGTGTTGAAGGTCAGGAGCCTGCTATTGTATATGTAATCATGCAGAACAGTTAATAAAATATAAACACCACCATGTGCAGACCGACAACAATGAATGAGTGAAGAGGGACTAAGCATCCATAGGGTGGGCAAGGAATCAGAGGATGAAGGTGGGAAAAGGGGCTAAGTGTTGAGCCTAGGGGCTAAGCCTAGGGGCTAAGCCTAGGGGGCTTAAGCCTGGGAATAATATTTTAATATTATCCCCAAAAGACATGTGCATTTTATGTTTATCCTAAGTTTCTAGAAAGGGAGATGCATGCTGGTGGAACGCATGCAGTTTCATGGGTGACAAGTGTCAACCTTGAAGCATGCGAATAAAACAGCCAGGGTGAGCCGTGAAAAGGTTCCTCCCCCATTCTACCTGATTGTATGAATGCGTACGGAGCCCTGGATAGTACTACTAACCCAACTTCTGCAGAGAACCTTCATGCGTCCCTGTGATTCAAAAAGTCTGTGTCTGGCTCTGAGGAAACTGGTGTGTATATATCCTGAACAAGAAGCCTTCGTGGATTTGGGAAAGAGTCTATGTTTGTTCTGGAAAGTTGGTATACCCTTCTTTGTTCTAAACCGGAGAGTCTGAATCGACCCCTATGTGGACGACTCGTCACGCATCCTGGAGAATCCAGAATGTGAGTCTATTCCATGTTGCCAAATTGAGAAAACAGAAGTGTCTCGTCCCTGCTAAGCCTGGTTATACTATTGCACCTGTCTGGAGCTACCCTGGGGTGTTCGTGTTTTGATTCCTGTGGAATGTGGTGGACGTGTATTTTTTGATCCTGTGTGGTTTGTTGGCCAGTTTGTACAACACTCTCTCCAGGTGAGAGAGGTGGTTGAAGATTGGAAAAATAGGTTGTTGGACATGTGAGCGACTCCCTCCAGGTGAGATAGTGCACAGAGAAAGGAGAGAACTCCTGGAAGGAACCCTGTAGCTACCACAGAGCCTGGAGAATTCCGATCCGACCTGTTCCTGTAACCCAAGGCAAGAAAGATTAGCAGCCGAAGGACTGTCCAGGTGATAGAGAAGGTGTATACTCTTGGGGTGGAACAGGCATGTGGGGAATGAGGTTCTGTGGGTAGTGAGAGTGGGAGGTTCCTTCGAGAGAATTCGTTCCTTGTGGTTGTGTGTTGTTTTCCCTGTAACCTCAGCCTAGCCTAAATTTCCTTGCCTTGGGGTGGAGTTTAGTCCTAGCTCGGGGTGATCCATTGCTGAGCTAATGAGCAGTGCGGTCTAAGGCTGGGAGGTTCGTGGAAGGCCTTCACTTGGTTGGTGGAATCTACCACTGTTAAAAGATAAGTATCTGATTATGTTTTTATCACGTTGTGCATGACTCTATTGTTTGTGTTATCATGATTTCCGCTATGTATACAAATTAATATGGAATGCTATGGTTTGTTAATTATAGCAGTAAATAATATGTTTTACTCTGAGCTTGAATGTGTTTAATTGTTGAAATCATATGGATCATATAATACCTATACAAATTATGTATAGAGTGGTGTTATAACCTTCTCTTAATAGTGATTAAACCTTGGTAGCTGAAAAGGTGTGCTACAACAACCCTCACATACCTAAACTTGGCAGGTTACATGGGGTATTTGAGCACCTGTTTAATTTGATAAGGTAGTTTTGGTGCAGATGTTTAGGTGGATATTGTATTAAATGTGACTTTACTTGGCATGATACATTTTACTTGATTCCCTTGGAGGGCACACTCATTTTCCTTTGCAAGACCTTACTTCGTTGACGATTTGGAGGAACAAGCCTAACTTCGGCCTTCATTGGGGATTGAATCAAACAGGTTGGATGCCATGACCCACACCTTGGGTGAAGACAAAATATGTGAGTTTCATTTTGAGAAAAGAGAAGACATCTTGAAGGAGGATACATATCCCTCATTTTCCCAACGTTTGACCTTGGAAGGTCATAACGTCTATCTCTTGGGATTGATGTCATGATTTAGGGATAGGGTTTGATGATGGTGGTGGTAATTTGATGAATCATCATGCTTGATGGAGATAACACCTTGTCACATGAAGGGATGGTCTTTGGAGGCCCAATGACTTCCTCTTCAAGATGAATGTTTTGCTAAAAGTGCAAGACGTCACCCAATTAGGGAATTGCGTCATATTTTTATGGTTTATTTTGTGCAAAAACAATTTTTATTTTGTAAAGGGGTAAAATAAAGGAGGCCAACGTCCTTTTTTGTGGTGTACCCTCATATTATGTGGAAAAACATTATATTAAGGTATTTTATAAATAAGAGACCAAATCATTTTCATTTTAACATATCTCTCTTATTAGAGAAGACTACTTTGTTGAAATTACTAAGACAACTAAGAGGGGGGGGTGAATCAATTGTTATTGTGCTTAAACAATTTTAAGTCTATTAATACATTCTTAATCTTTCTTCAAGTGATCATCACCATTATACAACATATGGACAACAATAAAAATAATGAGCATCAGTCACACATAAGATATACACAGAGACAGATTTTCATGAGGAAACCCATAGAGGGAGAAAACCTCTTCTTCCTCGAAATGATAGGCATTCTTTTAAGTTATGTACATCATCTATAATTGAGCACCAGCTCAATGTGAGGCTGCTACCTCTGTTTTACAAGCTTCAACTTGTTTGAGAGCACCGACTCTCTTGTTTCTCTAGCACCCACTAGAAGGAAGCACCAACTCCCCTAATGTTCCAACACCAACTGGATGGAAGCACCAACTTCCAGTTACACAAGCTCCAACCTGTATAATAGAGAACACTTGTTCTCCCTTGCACCACCCTACCACCCTGGTTTCTCTAGCTGCAACCAGAAGGAAGTTGCAACTCCCTGTGTTCAAGTACCCACTTGAACCTATGTGGACAACAGTCCTCCCTAGAACCTCCCAACCACCCTAGAATATAAATGAATGATTGAATAACCAACCAGACAGACAAATTGATTATTACCACTTATTCTCTATTTTGTAAATTTGGTTTGCTTCTAACCGTTCTACAATTCTTCTCTTCCTTTGTCTGCAATTCTTCTCTACTTCAAGCTTGTTCTGCAATTCTGCTCCTACTTCTATCTATTCATCATCTGTTACTCATCTCTGAGTTTTATCTCACACTATGCATACTGTCACCTTCACTTTCTTACAGTTCAACTAATTTTTTATTTTTTATTTTCATACAGAGAAACCAACCACACACAGTCTCTGTGTCTTCCTTTTATGCCCAATTCCCACTCCAATTACACCTCAAATATTCTTGGGAAAAAATGCCTTGGCGACTGAATCGCCAACCGATCAAGAATCATGAATCAATTTTGCTAACTAAATCGTAACTGATTGATTAACTGTGAAGTGAAACAGTAGTCCTCTGATCATGTTCAAATTCACCTGCATCGTTGAATTGAATTCGTAGGGTCTTGCATTTATTTCGCCATTTCGGTATTCCTGTTTTGAGGATTTTGACACTCAACATCGTGAATGTCGAGACTCCGAGATGGAGCTTAGCACCTCTAGCTTCTTCCTCCATCTTCCATCGATGTGCCCAATGGCTGTGACCACGCACTTATCCATAAAGTTCTTTTGCGATTTCGTGGATCTAGAGATGAGGCATCTCGACCATCCAAGTCATGATCCTTGAAACCCTGAAAGGAGCTTAGATAGATTGATTCCTTTCCTTCTCGTGGCCACCGGCGGTGACCACAGGTTGTGCCAAAAGGCGCTTCATATTTCGCGAGTTTATAAACTTCATCGAGTCTGATCAACAGTTGAAATCTCCATAGATCCGATGGTCCAGATCTCATCGCGATCTTACATCTCGTGAGTTTCCACACCATGCTTTGTTGACTCCAAGTCAACGAAATTCCAATCGCTTGCCACTTGTCCTATGATTCGATGGCCCAGATCTGATCTTGATTCAACGACTCAAATCATATCATGATTTCGCAAGTCGCGATTTCTGCATTCCTGTGGTGAATGTTATTGACGCTTCCAACTACAGATCCGTGAAACTCTGAAATGGCATGGGATCAATTGTCCCAATCAACCCTTGGTCTGACAACTCAGATCATTTCGTAATTTCTCATTTCACGATTTTGGCATTCCTGTGGTATTGTTTCTTGCCTCTCCAAGTCGTGATTCGTGAAACCTTGAATTGGAGTCTTTGTCATGCTCCGATCTTCTGCCACTCATCCCTCTTGGATCAATGGTAAATATTTTATCGAGACTTCACAACTCCATGAGCCTTTTTTGTGCCTAATCAACGGTCCATATTTGGCCTTGATCTAACGATTGAGATTATTTCACGATTTCGCATATCGCAAGTTTGAGAGGTGAAAGGCTAGATCATTTCATACCTTTGACTTTACAGTCAGTGAAATGTTGATCTGTGTCCACATGTCTTTCTCGTAGATGGATGGTCCTCCTCTTTCGGGATTTTGTATACCCGCTTCTCCTTGCACTTTAATGAACGTGTAGGTTATCCATGCTCCAGTGATGTTCAGAAATTATGCTCAGATTTGATGCCTGAGATTTTTCCCCCTCTTTTATGTGTTCTTGTCTACAATCATATCTGACAATCCTCCTTATTTTTGGAATTTAAATGGGATCCAACGATCACTTATGCTTCTCCTCTCGAGCTTAGGCACTGCGTTCGACTCTATGCTAATTCCTCATTAGCTTACTTTGTCCTTGTTTTTCCATCACTGCATACTCTGATCTTCCCATCAGTGACAAGAACATAGTACCTATAAAGCATGCCAACCATCCTCTCCACTATCTCTTTTGATCTTATCGATCTTGCTCTGCAGCATCTTCCCAAAATACTTTTGGTGCTCGTTTGTTACATTCTTCCTATACTCAAGAAATCATCCCTGTTGTACTTTCCATCAATGACAAGCATACGCTGCCTATAGAACATGCCAACAATCCCCCCCTTTGGCATTGATGGAAACAAAGGCACCCAGATTCTTTTCTCCCCCTTTGACATCAATGTCAAAGAGAACATGCTCCCCCCGTGCTGCTGCAGTATTTTTAGGGGGTACCAGATATTCAATCAATCAATAAAAACCTCCCCCTAATAGGATGAACTTGCTTAGATGTCATATGGGATGACACCCAGCTTCTGTCGGAGATAATCAAATGGTTTCTTGGCTAGGGGTTTAGTAAAGATGTTTTCTATCTGTTCTATGGAAGGGATATAATTCAATTGAACAACTCTGTTTGTGACTTGTTCTGTGATAAAATTGTATTTTATTGGGATATGCTTAGTCTTGGAATTAAGAACGAGATTCTTGGAGACACTAATGGCACTAGTGTTATCATAGTGAATTGTAATTGGATCAATATAGTTTACCTTCAAATCTGCAAGAGTTTGAATCATCCACAAGATCTGAGTACAACAAGTAGCAACAACAATGTACTCTGCTTCTATAGTTGATAAGGAAATATACCCCTGTTTCTTACTAATCCATGCTACCAACGAGTCTCCCAGGAAGATGGCACCTCCACTAGTGCTCTTTCTTTTATCTACACAGTTTGCCCAATCTGCATCTGAATAAGAAGTTAACTGAAAATTCTGATTTCTGGGATACCACAGACCACAAGTCATTGTTCCCTTCAAGTATTTGAATATCATTTTGACAACTACCAAATGACTTTGTTTAGGAGCTGATTGATAACGACCTACCATTCCAACAACTTGCATTATATTAGGACGGGATGTTGTGACGTACAGAAGACTGCCTATCAGTGATCGATATGTCCTTTGATCAACATCGAGTGAAATGTCATCTTTACTGAGCTTGCAACCAACCACCTTGAGTGTACTAACAAGATAGGAGTCCTCCATCTAAAAATTCTTCAACATCTCTTTCTAGTATTTTTCTTGAGATATAAAAATTCCTGCAGAACTCTGTTTTACTTGTAAGCCAGGAAAATATGACAGTTCTCCTATCATGGACATCTCAAATTCTGTTTGCATAGAATTAGCAAACCACTGAACAAATGATTCATTAGTGCACCCAAAAATAATACCATCTGCATAAACCAAAACAACTAATAAATTATCACCTTCAGACTTAATTTATAGGTTGTTGTCAATAGTACCTTTCTTGAATCCTTTATCTTGTAAAAATTTGTCCAGTCTATAATACCAAGCTCGTGGTGCTTGTTTCAGTCCATTTAAGGCCTTCTTCAACTTGCAAACATTATTAGGATTATCTGTTAATGACAATCCTTCAGGTTGCTCCATATATACTTCTTCCTCTAGATCTCCATTAAGAAATGCTGACTTAACATCCATCTGATAAAATTTAAAGTTCTTATGACATGAATAAGCAAGAAACATTCTGATAGCTTCCAATCTTGCCACTGGTACAAAAGTTTTATCAAAGTCCTGACCTTCAACTTGTGCATACCCTTTACAGACCAATCTGGATTTATTTCTAACAACTTGTCCTTTTTCATTCATTTTATTCTTGAACACCCATTTGGAACCTATTACATTTTTATCTTCAGGTCTAGGGACAAGCTCCCAAGTATTGTTTTTCTCAATTTGATCAAGCTCTTCATTCATTTCTCTAATCCAATTATCATCTTGGCTAGATTCCTCAAAATTTTTAGGTTCAGTCATAGATAAAAAGGCAACATGAGATTGTTTTGAGTCTTTAATCAATTTCCTTCTTGTCTGAACTCCTTTATTTATATCTCCATTATCTGATTTTCAGGATGATTCTTTCTAATAATTCTGAGAGGTGATTTTGCTTTTTTCTGTTGATTTGTGTCAATCTCAGTATTCGTATCTTCATTTGATTCAGATTCTTCCTTTTCTGATCCTTGGACCTATTCATGTTCATCTTCAATTATATCTTATGTTCTTGGTTCAACACTGCTTACATTTCTGACCGAGATTTCTTCATCAAATTTTATGTCTATAAAATAAACTATTTTATGAAGTCTCTTATTGTAGAATCTGTACCCTTTACTATTTGTAGCATAACCCAAAAAGATACCTTCATCAGCCTGGTCATCATATTTGCCAATATTTTCGTCATTGTTCTTGATATAACATTTACTCCCAAAAACATTAAAATGGTTGATTGAGGTAGGTCTTCCAAACCACAGTTCATAAGGGGTCTTTTCACTGTGTGGCCTGAGATGAGCTTTGTTAAGGATATGAACAACTATATGAATTGCTTCCACCCAATAAGTCTGATATATGTTCCTTTCATTCATCATTGATATTGCCATTTGCTGTACTGATCTATTCTGCCTCTCAACAACTCCATTTTGATGTGGAGTCCTTGGAATTATGTATTCTCTTTTGATCCCATGTTTATCATATAACTCTTTTAAGTTCCATGAACTAAAATCTCCTCCTCTATCAGACATTACTACCTTTAATATTTTTCCTATTTGATTCTCAGTCAAATCCTTAAACACTTTGAATTTTTCAAATGCTTTAGATTTTTCCTTTAAAAAGGCAACCCATGTTAGTCTATAATAGTCATCAGTAATCAACATAAAATACTTTTCTTTTCCTGTACCTTCTTTTCTTGATGGTCCACATAAATCCATATGTACTAACTGGAGAGGTTTTTCTGTTGAGGGAAAGTTTTTAGATTTGAACTGAGTGTGAGTAAGCTTTCCTATTTGGCAGGGTTTACAAAGAGAGACGTATGGCTTTGATATCTTTGGAAGATCCTTTACTGCCCCATTGTTTCTGATCTTGATTATATGATCAAAATTTAGGAGTCCAAGTCTCCTATGCCACCAAAATTTATGATTCCAGTCTCCTATGCCACAACCAACTTTCATCATACTTGCTTGGCGGATATTCTTCTTTTCTTCTTTAACATAGAAATTACTTTTGTTCTTATCCGTTTTGCAACCACTTGTCCTGAACTCAAAGACTTTTTTTTACAGTCTTTAGAAGTAAACAACTTCACATCCTTTGTCACAAACTTGACCAACACTTAGTAGATTATGTTTCAATTCATCTACAAAACAACACATCTTGAGCTTTTCCTTTGGCATTACTCAAAGCTTACAATTCCTTTACCTTTTATTTTTCCCAAGGTGACCATTTCCGAAAAAGTTACATTCCTTGATTTGTTTTCACTTAAAGTTAGAAACTTACTTTTGTCTCCCTGTGTTGATATGTTTGGAACATCCACTGCCAATATACCAAGGATTCTTTTGTTTTGGGCTGATAATACTAGTCCACTTGTCACTTTCTCTCTTCCAAACCTTGACATTTTTAGTAGTGGGGATCAAGTCTAGATTGTAATTCTTAAGCCACAACTTTATGTCCATAATTATGACATTGTAAATATTCTCGTTCACCTAATAGTATATGATAACGACAGTTATGCTCATAACTCTGTGTTTCACCCGCGGTCCTCCACATCACATGATTTATAGTCTATGATTGCTTGTTTCTTGGCTATCTCAATATTTGTTGTGGAAGATAGTTATTTGTTGAATATCTTTATTGTTCATATCTAAATCTTAAAGAACAGCTTTTATAGCTTTATGACCAAAATTAGAGAAAAAAAAATCACCATAGAAAACCTTGTAAATTGAAAAATTGTCTCTTCTGAGGAGGTCGACATTTCTTTCATGCCAATAATCTTTCCGATCTACAAATTCGGTTCTCATATCTTTTCTTTCATTCCTTCTTGGTGGCTAATTTTCTTCTTTGTTTCTCACAGAGTGACCATTGTCAATGTTTGAGGATTTGACAAACTTGATGGGTTCTCAGATACTTGATGATCACTACTTGATCCTCTTCATATCCCAACCTAGATTTCAACTTTGATTTCTTTGTTGATTTAGAATGGAGGTTGAATTGAGATTTAATACTTGGTAGATTTTGGTGATACAACTCTTTAAACTCTCCATTTCTTTTCCGGGTTTTTACTATCTCTTCTTCTAAGGCTTCACAATTGGCTTTCTCCTAATAACCTGTTTCAACATATTCTTCTTTTTCTTTGCCTCTTCTAATTTCACTTTCAAGAGGGCAAAGTCTTCATCGTCAAGCATCGGCCCTTCTCGAATCAGATCAATTGTTTTTTCTTCTATTTTTATCTGAAGTCGCTAATTTCTTCCAAAGGTAATCGACCGGGGCTTCTCCTTCCATATCAACCAAAAATTATTCATCATTAACATCACCGCCTATGCTTTCTTATTATCATAATCCTCTTTCACCATAAGCATGAAGTCATTTTCCTTATCTTCACGTGAAGAGTCATCATCGGTGTCTTCCGAGGAATTGTCATTATTTGCAACCAAACTTTTCTTCTTATTATATTTTTGTATTTGTACTTCTTTTCATCATTAGAGAGTTCTAGTCATTTTTCTGATGGGGACACTTAGATGAAAAATGACCCATCTTACCACGCTAAAGCATTTGAAGGGCAACTTCCCATGATATTTTCCCCTCGATCCTTTAACCTTTTCACAAATTTTGCCTCGATATCATCTACCTCAATCAGTATTCTTGTTTGCATTAAAAGATGCTTCTAGTACCTGATCTTTGTTAATTCTCATTTCATATGCAAATAGAGTTCCTAGGAGTTGATCAATGGATAGAGTTTTGAATTAAATTTACTGGCAGAGATCTTAAAATATTCTAAACTAAAAATGGTTCTTCAATCTTCTCACCAAGACCCTTCATGGAATTTACAAGTTCTTCCACTCTTAAAAATACTTTGCTAATTGTTTCATCTTCATTCATCTTTAGTTGTTCAAATTAAATCAGATGTTTGAAGTTTGCATCTTTTACTTTCTCATTTCCTTCATAGCTTCCAATAAGTTTATCCCACATTGCTTGGCAATTTCAAGGTGCATCACCTTTACAAACTCGATGATCCACCATTCAAGATAGCATTCATTCCCTTTAGCATTAAAACTAAACTCTAACTATCGTTCTTGGAGGCTATCACAATAAGCTTTGTATATCCAAATTTCTACTACATCCCAAACATCAAAGACCCAAGGCCATTAAGCATGTTCTCATTCTAACTAAAAATTTGTTCCATCAAACAGGGGCTTAGTGGTCAAGTCCCTTCATGACTTGTGATGCTTAAGCTTACAAATCTAACTTTAAATAAAAGGAACCCGCCGATACCACCATTGAAATTACTAAGACAACGGAGAGGGGGTGAATTAGTTGTTATTGTGCTAAACAATATTAAGTCTATTACTACATTGCTTTAATATTTCTTCAAGTGATCATCAACATTATACATCATATGGGCAACAATAAAAATAATGAGCATGAGTCACATATAAGATAAGGGCCCGTGCGCCTGCATGAGTGTAGACGGATTGGCAAGTGTCGCGTAAGTTCTAAAGGAAATTTGTAAAATGAAGTCTCATGTCCGATTCTCACCCGGACTTACTCTGCACCATTTCCTGTGGATGGGTCATTGCACCCGGGTTATAGTGGTAGCCTAGGACGAACCTGTCACGCGAGTAATGAACCATGAAGCTCGACTTCAGTAATAATAATAATAATAATAATAATAAAAAAAGAAAAAAGATTACACAGAACGATTTTCACAAGGAAACCCATAAAGGGATAAACCTCTTCTTCAAAATGATAGCGCCTTTAAGTTTTGTACATCATCTATAATTGAGCACCAACTCAATGTGTGTGAGGTCATACCTCGCTTTTACAAGCTTCAACCTATTTTGAGAGCACCGACTCTCTTGTTTCTCCAACACCCAATAGAAGGAAGCTTAACAACTCCCTTAATGTTCCAACACAAATTGGATGGAGCACCAACTTC
The DNA here is from genome assembly GCA_010110895.2 of Picea sitchensis. NCBI lineage: Eukaryota > Viridiplantae > Streptophyta > Pinopsida > Pinales > Pinaceae > Picea > Picea sitchensis. Next base: position 44,519 of record SNQJ01S0076992.1, on the reverse strand, counting down.
TAGTTACACAAGTCTAATTCAGATAACATAGAACACTTGTTCTCCTTGCACCACCCTACCACCCTCGTTTCCTAGTCCAACCGTAAGGAAGCTACAACTCCCCTCGTGGTTCAATCACCTAGTTGAACCTTCAGGACAAATATTCTCCCTTAGCACCTCCTAACCACCTAGAATATAAATGAATGATTGAATAACCAACAAGATAGACAAATTGATTCGTATCACTTCTTCTCTATTTTGTAAATCAGGTCCGCTTAACTGCTCTTCAGCTTCTTCTTTCCTCCACTCCCCGCTTCTACTTCAATCTTGTTCTCGCAATTTACCTTTGCTCGCTATTCATCATTTGTTACTCATCTCTAAGTTTTTATCTCACACTACTTATATTTTCACCTTCACCTTTCATTACGCTTAACTCTATTTTTTATTTTTTTTTTATACGTAGAAACCAACCACGCATTATTCTCTCTGCTCTTCCTTTATGCCCAATTTCTACCTGCCATACCTTGAATCTTCTGGCAAAACGCCTGGTGACTGAAATGCCATCCGATCAAGAATCATGAATCAGCTTTTACAATGTAATCGTGAATCATCGGGATTAACTGCGGAAGTGCAACAAGAGGTCCTTCGATCATGTTCAAATTTCACCCGCACCGCTGGGATTAATTCTGCAAGGTCTTGCATTTATTTTTCCATTTCACATTTCTCGGCTATTTCCGAATTCTTGTGGTGAAGATTTCGATACTCAACATTGCAAACATCGAGACTCCCAGATGGAGCTTAGCACCTCTAGCTTCTTCCTCCATCTTCCATCGAGGTGCCCAATGGCTGTGACCACACGCCTTTATCCATAAAGTGCTTTCGTAATTTTTCATTTCGTGAATATAGAGATGAGGCATCTCGACTCTCCAAGTCGCTGACCATCAAACCCCTCGGAAGGAGCTTAGCTAGATCGGAATTTTCCCTTCTCATGACCACCATTGGTGACCATAGACTGTGCCAAAGAAGGTGCTTCATATTTCATGAGTTTATAAACTTCATTGAGTTTGATCGACGGTTGAAATCTCTATAGATCCAACGGTCCATATCTTATCGCTGACTTCTTATCTCGCTGCGGAGTTTCCACACTATGCCTTGAATCTTAAGCCGGCCAAATTCCAATCGCTTGCCACTCTAGGACTATGATTTGATGGTCCAGATTTGATCTTGATTCAATGTCTTAGATCATATCACGATTTCGCAAATCACAATTTCGGACATTCCGTGGTGGGGCCGGTTCTAGACACTTCCAACTATCGATCTGAAAAACTCTGAAATGGCGTGGGATCAACGATCCCAATCAACCCCTTTGATCTAATGGCTCGTGATTATTTCCGCGATTTCACATTTTGTGATTTTGTCATTCCTATGGTATTGTTTCTTAACTCTCCAAGTCGCACTGCCAAACCCCCAAATGGAGTCTTTGACATGCTCTAATCTTTCTACCATGCATCCCTCTTTGATCAACGGTCAAAAATTTGTATCGAGACTACACCCACAAGCTCAAGTAGCTCCCGATCAATGGTCCATATTTGGCCCCCATCTAACGGTTGAGATTATTTTTCACTGCATATCATGAAGTTCGGGAGAGGTGAGGCTAGAGCACTTTCTTCCTTTGACTTCTTGGTCAGGGAAATGCTGATCTGTGTCCATGTGTCCTACCCATAGATGGATGGTCCTCCTTCTTTGGGATTTTGTATACCTGCTTCTTCTTTCACTTTAATGAACGTACAGGTTCTCCCTAATCCAACAATGCTCGGATCTTATGCTCAGATCTGAATGCCCGAGATCCGCCCTCTTTGTGCATTCTGTTGTCTACAATCTGATCTGTCGGTCCTCCTTCTTTTGGGAATCTAAATGGGATCCAATGATCATCAATGCTTCTCCTCCAAGCTTACAAATCACTTTTACTTGGAAGAATTTCGAATCTACGCTAATTCCTCCTGAGCTTACCTTGTCCTTGTTTTGCCTTCGCTTCATACTTTGATCTTCTCATCAGTGACAAGCACATACCACCTGTAAAGCATGGTAACCATCCTCTGCATTATCTCTTCTGATATTATTGAGCTTGCTCTACAACATCTTCCCAAAATAATTTTGGTGCCCATCTGTTACATTCTTCGGGTAATCAAGCCATCATCGTTGTTGTAATTTGCCATCAATGACAAACATATTGCTCGAGAACATGCCAAATATTTAGCTAAACTTTGAGTCTCTATTTAGAATTTGACCCCTCTTGTGAAATTGTTTTAGATGATTGTCTTGGTATATTGTGCAAATAAGGTGGTCGCACATTTGTTAGGCTTGTCTTTTGGAATGTAGATGGAAATTTCTTGGTAAAATACGATTTTTATCTTGGTATCTTGTGAAATTGTTAAGGACATTTCTACATTTTGTTGGTATTTTATTTTGTTTCATCATATTCTTGTTTACAACTATTTTAGGAGTATAAGAGCATACACCTCCACCAAGTTTCATCTTATTTACTACTTTTTATGTCACTTTTACAAGGTTTCTAGGGTGAGTAAAGGGCTTACACCCTCCTAGATTTCCACTGTTGGTTTTTCATGCTCTAGGGGAGTAAAGGGCTTACACCCATAGAGATATTGTAGATACAACTCTTATAACCAAGACTTTATTTACCCAATATATTTAAAAGAACTAATCTAAAATTGCATTGGAGAAATGAAATAATTGCATTGAAAAATATGTTTTAATGAGATATGTGGATTTGTTCAAAGTGGAATCAATTTTTACATGATTTTAGTTTCTGAACCAATTACATTCAGATTTTCCAAGGTTCTTTCTCATATAATAACATTTTCTATAGTCATTAAGGTTGCCGCAAAAACCTCTTAAACTCTACTTTACTCACTACTCTATCACTGAAATCCGCTTACATGTTGTTAATATTGTTAATCTACATGGTATTGGCTATTTGTTGGGAAAGTTGTTTGTTGATTTGTTTGAGTATAATTTTCAATTGTAGAAATATTTTTTTACATCCATTTGGATATTACAATAATTATCTAAAAACACTACCTAACAACCCTATATTGTCACTAAAGTCTTGCTTCATTATACTTAAGTTAAACTAGTAATTACTAGCTTAGTCTCTTGCATCTCTATTAGGATTTTGGATTCATCTTTATTGATGCTATATAGAACAACAAGATTCACTTTCTTTTCCATTTGATATTTTGACTTATATCTCCATGTTGTCTTGTCTCGGGAATGTATAAAACACCAGGTGTACACTTCACTTCAGAGACATACCCTTATCCACAATACTCTTACACAAGCCATTTTTTACTTCCTAACTTGAACTATAGAGGTTTTCACTCATCTTCTCACTTTCCATTTCATTTCCCTCTAGGTTCACCCATGAGACACCCTATCATGGTCATTTCTATCAATATCATCAAAATTAGGAGAGGTCCATATAAGATTACCGCGGGTATATAATTTCATAGTTGCCCTTAAGTTTAGGATTGGGTTGGGATTTTCCCAACCTACACCCAGGATAAAAAAGATCATGGTAATTCTATAATGAAGTCAAAATATTGGTTGAATTCAAGTGAAATGTTTTCACATTTATTGAAAATCTAAAGAGATAGATAAAGCTACTTTGGTTGGACAAAAGAAGGAAACAACAAAAATCTCTTTTATTTACCCCTTTTTTCTAAAACAAAAGGAGTTTGTGTAGAATTTATTGGAATTATTAGCATGACTGTTAATTTTTATTTCTCATAAAGGAAGGAACATAGGAAGAGAAGGCGCATGGGTAAGGATTGATGGGGTGAAAATGTAACGAGGGATCAAACTTCAACATTCAATACCCAACCCATTGAGACTTGGAGAGCATTACAATCAACATTCTCCACAAAAGAAGGGCTCTAGGCTGGAAAAGGGTGTTGTTTTTGTGACATTTCATATTAAAGAGATAGATCAGCTTTTACTATGTTTTGTTTTCCCCCAATTGAATCACTCAACTTGACCGGATGAATGGAATATTGAGCAATCTCATCTACTATCTTTCCATTTTGTGACCTTTGAATTTCAAATTACTACTCAGGGAACTCAATGAGGGAGTACAAATGATGATCCTCAAGCAATAATATACATCCTTAGTTTTAAATTGTGAGTCTTTAGTTTTCAAGAGTAACACACAAGCATCATCTTGAGCTAAGGAAAACATGTAACCAGTTGTTGGTAATTTACTTAGAGAGAAGGAGAGGACTCTTAAAATCCCTTTGGCATCCCTGTGGATGAAATATGCAGTTTTGAATTGGAAATGTGAAGGGTACATTGGGAAGTTTACTTGAATAATCTTGTGGTAATTAAGAAAGTTAGTGCAGTGATGTTGAAATGGTCAACTTTCAACTACGAGAAGTACATTTTTCTGAGAAGTACCAAGAAAATATTATGGATTATAGATGCGGTAAAATCACAATTTTCTATACAAGATTATAATGATGATATGGCCCTTGTCCATGATTATGAACATTGAAAATATTTTGAAAGAGTAGGATCAGGATAAAAATACTACTAGAAGGCTTTTCTTTCATCTCAAACATTGCAGGACATAAATTCTCTTCAAAGAACAATCATTTTTCCTCAAATAACTTATTTAAATGGATGTCAATGAAAGTGATCTCTAATCATGTGTCTCATAATCATTCATTGGTTTGGGAATTACATATGTTGGCCTTTTCCAAGAAATTGTTTTCATTGTGCATAGAGAAAGGTCAATGTCAAATGAATACCATGGATGATAGGCAAGTTATGCCTTATGCTAATTTTGTTGATGCCTAAGAGAAATAAATATCCTATCCATGTGCTCTTTCTTATGTATAGATTGAGGGTCAATTTAAAATGTTATTAGGCTACTCATAAGTTCTTTATGTAACCCGATTTAGATAAGACTTATTCGAAACTCACTGAGAAATTTGGAAGACTAATTGATAAGAAACATTAGAATCCATGTTTGAATATCCATAGGGATGAGTAGCATTTATTGTTATCTATTCAAGAACTCATACCAGCGATCAATGTGAAGGAAAATTTGTATTTGGTTGTGAGATTAAGAAACCCAAGATAGATGGTGAAGATCCTTATAGCAAATCGGCCATGACCTCTCAATTCTACTATGGATTTTAAACTCATTAGATTGTTTGATTATTTGTTTTGTATTTGGGACAAGTATATCTAGTCCTCATTAATATAATCTACAACAATGATTTGAGAGTCCCTATTGGAAAGTAGAGGATTAAAAAAGTTCCCCTTAATCCATCTATGCCTCTCAAGTCTCAATCAGATTCAATTGAGCATGCATATATTCCCTTCTAACAATGTCGTAAAGAAAAAACTAACTTGATATGCTCTCACTAGATTGTTAGAAACATTCAAATATTCTAATGAATATTGAATCAAATTTCTTCACACAATCATTGATGGTTCCATCACAATCATCTGATGAGACTCTTGTTCTGAGAAATCATTGTACAAGCTCCAAGAAAATTCCAATTTGTAAGACCAATATATAAATTTCTGACTGATAAAATCATAGTTTGTCCAAAAGATGAAATAGTTACAATCAACCAAAAGATGAAATAGTTACCAACACAAATGATATGTGCAAGATAACTTCATATAAGAATACCTAAACATAGGGATCTTGTAGTAAACCACCATGCACCTTCTGCAATACCGAATATTCTCAAATAAACAAGATGGATTTGTATAGATGCTCAAATGTCTTGAGATGGTTTGGAAGTACTAACTGTCAAAAACTTGTCAATTCCCACTTATTGTAACAGTTAAAGAAATTTATTGATGGATTATGAAAAATATTTTGATAGCTAGGGAACTTGGGAAAAGAGGAAATTAGGAGGATGAAAGGTGTTTTCCTTACAATATAACTAGCTTCCACAAGATGTCAAAGTGTCATAGTCAAAATTTATCCAAAATGATCTAATAGGAGTAGTTTTTTTATGGTATAAGGACCCTTGTAACTCCCTCTAGTGTGTCTTTCTATAACATAAAGATTAAACATGACACACATTTTTTTTAAATGATGTGATCATATATCAACATAGGGTTAAGGCAATGATGATAACACCTTTTAATTATAAAGGTGGTTAAATAATCAGTGGTGATCAATAATTTCCCTTATTTAAGATTTTTATCTCAATTTCTTTAACTAGTCTAGATTCTTAAACATTACACTAGCTAGCAAGCAATGAACCTATTTGAAGAAAAACTGATAATTCTGAAAAATTACATGAACCAACCAAACTGACATAGTGTAAGATACCTTAATGGATGATTTTGGAAGTGAAAATGACTATAAATTTTTCAAACTAGAAACAAGATTTAGCACACTTAATGCATGTCCCACATTTTTGTATGATATATAAACAGATACCGATTTGCTCATAATTTCTAACTAGTACCTACAGATTTTTGTTGATGGTTTTTGGTGTTGGAGCCATGGTTTAATATTGTCATTGTCATCAAGGTATTCTTTCTTCATCATTGGTTGTGGTTGGACACTAATATTATGGTCTGAAGCTGGGTGTTGGTGAGAATAACGACAGGTTTGAAAGGAAGTTTGGGGCACCTTACTCAGATTGGTTTTAAATTCATTAAAATTTCTCTTTCTATGTGAAATTGTATGGAATAAGGTTTCATGGTATTTGCAAATTTGATCTCGTTGAACTTTTCGAAGACACATGTAGGTGAGGCTACCCTCAAAGATTCTCTCAATAAGAAATTTTACTCACTTGGCACATTTTGTTTTAATTTTCTGTTTATTTTTAGATGTATGTAATTGAAGTGGAAAAGCAATATAGCCTTAAATTTGATTACATTAATTTGGAAATTCAGAAAGACAAATCTCACTATGATTTTGGCAAGAGATAAAATTACAGAAATGTTTGACATGTTAAATTCTACAAAGTGTGTAACTGTGAAAAAAACCTAATGCATCATCAAAGCATATTTTACCTCAATATACTTACTATGATTTTAGCAAGAGAGAACATTACAAAAATATTTGACATGTGAAATTATACCAAAGTGTGTAACTGTAAAAGAAACCTAATGCATCATCAACCCATATTTAATCTCAGAAAACTTATTATAATTTTGGCAAGAGAGAAAATTATCGAAATCTTTGACATGTGAAATTATACCAAAGTGTGTAACTGTGAAAGAAACCTAATGCATAATAAGCGCACATTTTACCTCAGGAAACTTAAAATGTGTTGTATCATAGTGCCTTCACATTCTCTGTCACATGTGTATGAAATAGATAAGAGCTAATTCCAAGAAAAAGTTAAATTTAATGTTAATAAAAAGGTTATTCATAGATCAACCAACCAACAAAAACATAAAAAACGCTCAAATATGCAAAGTACAAAAATCATCATTGGTGGTGGTTAGTGTCTATCATCATTGGTCTATCAGACCTTACACAAATTAGGATATTACTTGGATTTATTTAAAATCTTATTTTGATGATTACTATGAGAAACATTTTGATGATTACGATGAGAAACATTTTGATATCACTAAACATTCACTGGTATTTTGACAAATATTTTGAAATTGAGATCTAATTTGGGTGGAAGTCTAGGAGAAAGTTCTTTACAGATTCAACCCTTTTTCTTTCACAACGGTGACAAATATTCTTTCCTACCATGGTGTTTTGAGGATTGCCCAATGTCTAGTATTACTATGTAACTCATGAGAATTAGTTATTATTTTAGCCTATAGTTAACCACTTCGTTATAATATCTTAGTTTTATTTTATCCTATAATTCCTTATCACACCATACATTCATCAGTATTATGTAAATTAAATTCTTCTTTTATTCCCATCTTAGTAGTTGGTGATTTTGGCTATTCTTGTTCTTATACATTAATGGAATGCTCATTAATCCTAATCATTAATCAAATAAACTATTAACCATGAAATGATCTATAAACATGGTTGAATTGTTTTGTAAAATTACTAATAAATTCATAATTTATAATTGCATTTTCTATTTTTTTTTATAAAAATATTATACAATATATAGATAAGTAGAGAACTACTACATAATTCCCATTTCCCATTTACCATGTATATTAGTTTTTTGAGAAAACAATAATAATAATCATAACAATAACATTATGCATCATAATTTTGAAGGTTACATAGAAATGAATTTTCATTTTCATGGTATACATCATATACTACTGATTTAGGAGCATTGAACAAAGCTAAAGCAGACGCCTAGCCAAAGGAACAACTGGACAGGCAGATGGAAAAAAGGGCATGTTTTTATGAAAACGTTTTGAATTTTGAAATCTGAAGCATTAATGTAATAGTTAGGAGGAGCGTACTTACATTTATGTCTTGGATATATGAACGGATTTGGAGAGAGATTACTCTCATCTGTCAGATGTAATAGGCATTTAATATTGTTAATGTAAAGTAGGTAGATATGAATGTTAGATTAGACAGTTTAGAAGATAGCAGGGAAAACGGATTTACACACCCTCACCCTTGTATCATTGTAACAAGAACCCATTCAGAATATGAAGCTTTTAATCAACTTTCATGGTTTTATGATGTTCATTGTTTACATTTGCTAAATGGTATGTTTACAGTTGATTTGTTTCTCTATTATACATTTGTTTCAATGTTGTGTTATGTAGGATTTCATGTTGAGTGTATGAAGTTTGAAAGAGGAGTAGAATGAATTTCAATTGTTTCTCTTCCTGGGAATTCCTGCAAGGAGTGAGGTGTGCGTTGACGAGGGTCTGAGTTTTTATCTCAGAAAGCTCAGGAGAGATATTGTTGTTCCCATATGAACAGAAATGCAGTTGAAGCACAAAAATATGCAAGGTGTGCATAGGTTGGTTGAAACCTTTGAACTTATCAACCAAGGGGAAGGTTGAAGGACTACAGTTGCAAAGAGTGCATAGGGTCGAAGACTCAAATAACCAGAATTTATTTGAAATTTTTCTACAAGGAGTTCGAGCAGGGATATTTTTGGAGGCTTGAGTTTGCAAGTAAAATCTGAGGAGGGATAACACCTTTGAAAAGTTCAAGGGGAGACAGAGATCGAAACCATCGCATAGAAATTAAGATGAGGAGGGAGAACACTCAACCACTGGGTAGAAGCATTGAGGATAGAATTGAGCGATCAGAATTCTCCATGGAAAGCTCGCGAAGTTGCGAGGACTATAGGATCCAGTGGAGCTGTAAGGTGGTTAGGATTTGGAAGAACTCACCACCCTAATATCAAGAATCAACGTGAGTCATTGATCTCATTTCAACCCACGTCATTGGATCATTCCGCGAATTCAGGTTTTGTGAGTTTGGAGGGAAGACCAAATATATTTGGTTTCACGAAGTCCTGAGTTATGAGGAGTAGAGAAGGAGATATAGGCCATTGGATGCAAGACACAAGAGAACCGTTGGATCAAAACTTCCATGTGGTATCATGTATCGGGGGTTCGGGGTTTGAAAGAGTTTCTTTTCAACTACAGAAGTCACGAAGTACCGAGAGCCGAGAGTTCATGTGAACACGTGGCACATCCGTTAGGTGGGGACTGCATGGTTGACAGGTGGTGTAATGATAAAAATCCTATAGAAAGGTGGAAGTGGGTGACAGGTGGTGGACACACATCGACCTTGAAAAGGGTCAACCCATCGTTGAGTTATCGCGAGTTGCGGATTCACCAAGGAGGAGAACGAGGGCTCAACACTCCAACTCGTGAAGCTGTGAGTTGTGACGGGTGCTAAAGTTATGGCCTAACTCATGGTTATGTGTGGAAGGCACTAATAAGGAGGAGCCATTCCTGTATCATCATCTCGAGTATCAAAGTTTTGGAAAAGAGGATTTGAGGGTCGTCGACCCATGAACTCGGGAGTTGTGAAAGGAACTTGATATAAGGCTTGTTTGTGGTCACATGGAGATGTAGGGCTCACGCCTGGTGTTATGTTGCACAGGGCGGGTTTTCATGAAGGACCTATGGATAGGATTCGTGAGGTTCCAATAGGGATCTGAGAGAGCCACTTCGGCTCAGGGAGAATTAAGAATGTTCCGACACGGATATCGGCCCGAGGGTTGGGGGTCTACGTCAAGTGGTATTAGAGCCACTTTCTATCTATAGACTGCAGGTAGAGGGAGGTAGAGTAGATAAATAAAATACTCTAATACACACTATCAAGTGGTATCAGAACCCATAACAAATTCTTTTATTTCTGTAGCAGAGAGAAAAGAAAAAAAAAATCTCAGCCATGCCGCCGAGAAGAAGGGATAGGCCAATGCTTGATCCAGCAGTGGAAAGAGAAATGCATGAGTTACGTGCCATAATTCATTCTACGGAGACAACACAGAGGCACATATTTGATGCTGGGGACATCAGCGAGGATGAAAGTGAAAATGAAGCTGGATATGAAGGAGAAGAAGTTGGAGTCGAAGATGTTGTAGATGAACGCCTATTCAGGGCTATTGGAAGGATAGGTGCTAGAGAAAAAATGGACATTTCAATGTACGAAGGAAACTTAGATGTTGAAGAGCTTCTAGACTGGATTATAGTTCTAGACAAATACTTCGACTAAGAGGATCTCAAGGAAGACAAGAAAGTCCAACATGCCATCACTAGACTTAAAGGGCATGTAGCACTATGGTGGGATGAACTACAGGCTGACAGATGTTGCAAGGGCAAGCAGAAAATCAAAAGCTAGGATAGAATGGTTGGAGAGATGAAAGATAAATTTATACCCAGGGATTATCAAATCACTCTATTTCAGAGGATGCATAATTTGAGACAAAAGTTTACGTCAGTGAAGGAATACACTGACGAAGTTTATAGGATAAACATCAGAGAAGGTCATCGGGAAAGAAATGATCAAAAAGTTTCCAGGTACATGAATGGTCTATGATATGACATTCAAGATGAGATGAGAATGATGACAATTCATACTGGGGTAGATGCTTATCAGATGGCTCTGAAATCTAAAGAGAAGCTGAGCCAAAATCAAGGTCAAAGAAGCCAAGGCAAAAGTCAATCCACAGACAAAACAATTTCCCAAGATAGAACTCAGAAACCTGAAGAAGAGGGGAAGAAACCTCGAACTCAACCTGAGAGAGGAGGAATCTCCCAAGGAAGGCAATATGCTGATAGAAATACTTTTCCTCGAGCCAGAGGAAGAGGAAGAGGCAGAGGAGGTGAAGTGAAATGCTTCGTCTATTGAAAAATTGGACATAAATCCTATGAGTGTCCAAATAGGAAGAAAGATGGTGGTGAAACTCACATTGTCGAAGCTCAAGGATGGGATGTTGAGGAAGAAGACGTTGAGGGTGGAAGATCTTTGACGATGAGGAAAGTTCTCTTGAAACCAGAGAAGGAACCAGAGAACTCATCCCAAAGAAACAGTCTGTTTAGGACTGCTTGCAAAACTAAAGACACGGTATGCAAGGTCATAATGGGCAGTGGTAGCACAGACAATATCGTATCTACAAAGATGGTATAAAAGTTGGAGCTGGAGATTTTTGTACATCCAAGCCCATACAAAGTTTCATGGCTACAAAAAGGACATCAGGTAAATGTCACTAAACAATGTTTAGTTGAATTTAAAATAGGAGGATATAAAGATGAAATAATATGTGATGTCATTCACATGGATGTTTGTCATCTATTGTTGGGTAGACCATGGAAATATGACAGAAATGTAGTTCATGATCAGAGAAACAACACATACACCCTGGAGAAAAATGGTAGGACTAACATGTTGCTACCGATTAAGGATAAAGAAGTGAAAACAGAGACGAGAAACATTGTACTTCTCATGAGTGGGAAGGAACTTCTTGATGAAGTTAAGAAGAAGGATGACACACAATTTATTGTGGTTAGGAAGCTCATAATTTTTTTGACCAATACAAGGATAGATGATCTACGAGAAGAAATTCAGGAGCTGCTGGAAGAGTTTGTTGATATAGTAGTGGACGAAGTACCTTGTTCGTTGCCACCTATCAGGAGTATAAGCCATCATATGGATCTTATACCTGGGTCCAGTTTACTAAACAAATAATTATATCGGTTGACGCCACAAGAAAATGAAGAAGTTAAGAGACAGGTCCATAAATTAATGGACAAATGATTGATTTGGGAAGGCTTGAGTCCATGCACTGTTTCGAAAGTGCTCAGACCAAAGAAAGATGGAGGCTGGAGAATGTGTACAGACTCAAGGGAAATTAGTAAGATTACCATAAGATACAAATTTCAATTACCAAGGATGGACGACTTGATGGATTGCTTGAGTGGAGTAAAGTTTTTTTCAAATATTGATTTGAAAGGAGGGTATCATAAGATTTAAATGATAGAAGGTGATGAATGGAAGACAACATTCAAGACAAATTAGGGGTTGTATGAATGGATTTTCATGCCATTAGGCTTAACAAATGCACCTAGTACTTTCATGAGCTTGATGAACGAGGTCCTGAAGGATTTCATAGGGAAGTTCGCCATTGTATATCTTGATGATATATTAATTTTCAGCAAGAAAGAAGAAGAACTCTTAAATCATTTAGTTTCTACCATGATCACAACAAAAATAAAGTTTTTTTGTTTGTAACAGTAAATTTTTTGTTAGTTTTTTCAATAAACATGATTTCATGTGTTATGAAAATATTTTTGGTCCTGCTTAAGGTCCAAGTGTTGTAACCTTTTATCTAATACCATATGTAATGTTCCCCAAATTTACCAAATAAAAAAAAAAATCCTTAGGGACATTAAAACTCTTTCTCTTCGAACAAATCATCTCAAAAGTCCTATTGTTATTATATGTAGGTAGTTGTCAACACTATTAACTTTTTCAAGGTTTATGTTTCGAGTTATTGACACAATTAACTACCATTATAACATAATTTATCTCTAAGTTGTTTCCTACTGCACTGTAATCATATGCATAGACTTCTAGAGTAACTTCGCTATTTCCCACCGTTTCAGTTTACTAACTTATCAAATATAAGAATAAAGGTTAGTAAAGCCCCACTAACATTAATATCCTTTCCATGTATCTATACATATATGTATATGTATTAACATTAGATTACAGAGGAATAACCCCACTCGAGTTAGAGAAAACTTTATGCAGAGACAATATCCATATCATTTAGGTCTAAATGAATTTGAGATTAAAGCATAGATTGCACACTTAATATAAGGTTCAATGCATCTATCGTAGGCTTAAAAATAAAGGGTGACTTTATAATATCTACTTAAGTAATACACATTCCCTTTCTCCAAAGGTGCAGGTTATAAGTCACCCACGAGACCCCTCCTGAACTTTGTTCAAAACACCTTATGACGAGCGTTAGATATTCTCTGAATACACCCTTCCCTTATGTGACCACGGCTGTGACCACTCGCTTAGCCAAAAGGAGTTTCATGATTTTGCATATTGGGACTTTGTGTGTGAGTCTCCCCAACTCTTCTGACCTCAGAAATCTCGACAGGGGATGAGGGCTTGCTAGATCCATTCCTTAACATCCATTGATTTTACCTCCAGCCAAACCCTGGGGTTTACCTCCGAGTACGTCAAGATTTCATGTATTGGGAACTCCCTATTTCAACTATCTCAGATCAACGGTCTTGATTTCACTGTGATCTGACCACTTAGATCCCTCTCTCACATATCAAAATTTCATGTATTGGGACTTTGGAACAGATCCCTCCTTTGCACTTATGATTCCCAATTTATCGATATTTCAAAGTGCCAAATCAATGGCTCACACTCCTTCATATCTCACAACTACGATCTCTCCTGAGCTTTCGAATGTCGAAAGACTCTTGACCTTAACCCTCTTGCAACTTTTCCCTGAGGTGTATGACATTTGGTGATAGAGTGTGATGTTAAGGCACTCTGTGATGTTAAAGTCATCGGTTCAAAACCTGCGGGGACAAAAAATCTAGCCATGTTAAGGGTTGGTGTGGCTCAGGCCGGGTGCGATCCCTAGGTGATTTTGATAGCTTAGATGCCCCTGAGTCATAGTTTATTATCCATAGGTTAGTCTCACATGCCACAGACAAACAAACAAACAAACAAACAAAAAAATTCTTGCAACTCCACTGGATATAATGACCCAGACCTTTCCTTGATCCAACGATTCATATCAAAATTGTGAACTCGGGTTTTGCGAGTTCCCAGAAATCTTACCTCTAGTTTTTTGAGTTGAGAAATCCCAATAAGACTAGATCTATGACCCACGATCTTCCTTTGATCGAAAACTCAGATCAAATCATGAACTCGAGTTTCACAAGTTTCCAAAACTCTTGTCTTTGGTTGTCTGAGTTGCGAACTCCCGATAAGACTAGATCTACGGCCCACGATCTTCCTCCGATCAACGACTTAGATCAAATCACAAACTCGGGTTTTGCGAGTTTCCAGAACTCTTGTATTTGTATGTCTGATTTGTGAAATCCCAATAAGACTAGATCTATGGCCCACGATCTTCCTCTGATCAACGGCTGCGTTCAAGTCACAAACTCAAATCTAGTGAAATATGCAGTCAAATCCAATCGACATTAAAGTTACAATTTTATTAAGGGATGAGGTCCATTCAGGAAATGATTCTATCTTCAAGTTTTAACTTCCGTTGAACTCCATATTATCACCAATTAAATTTCTCAGTTTCTTTGGAGGACTTTAACCTTCGCAGTCTCCGGATCTAGGATAACGTCTTGCGCGAAAAGGTACTCATGTTTTAACTTGCAGCGTTAATAAAAATAAAGCTAGATTATGTTGAAAATGATACGGATCTACCCTAGAACACTATTATTTTGGCATTTTTTATACCAGGCTCCTATAAACAGCTGGTTAAATTTATCTTCAATCCTTAAAGAAAAGGATAGAGGGGAAACCCCTACTGGAGA
>SNQJ01S0076991.1:55052-65435 GCA_010110895.2 Picea sitchensis | reverse complement strand
AACAGTCAATCAAAGAGATGTTGTACCAGAGAAACAAGTCTGTTCATTTTAGGCACTTGTATTGAAAAGATGAACTTTAAGAAGCTTGTCTCCTGTAGTAATTAAAACAATCAACTCCAACCATTCTTGAAACAAAAACCAATTTCAACTTCATGTAATTCAATCAAACCAGCACAAGGGGAATTCGGTATCACTGAAAGACTTTATTACAACACATGAAGATGAAAGATAAAGTCTCCTAGTCCCTTGCGATACTACAATCATAAACTTAAAATATCAGTCCCACACTTCAAATTATGAGATAGCTACCTTCAACATTGGATAATAAAATGTATATTCGATCTAGCACTTGCCTATACACACCAATCCAAAATGATTAACTCAATGCTCAATCCTGAGAATGAAATAAAGACTAATCACACACACACGTTGTCGTAAACTATCCACACAAACACACAGAACGTATACAATGAGGTTTACCTTAGTTGGGGCAGTGGGCCCTTTCCAAACCAACAAGGAACCTCTTAAAAAGTTAACAGACTAAAGCTTTCACTCACATCCAAGAATTGACATAAAATATCTTGTGTATTAATTCAGCTGGTAAATTGGATCAACGGTCTTTTACTTCATACATGACGACGACAAGTAATGTTTGATTCTTATCGTATATTTCTTACATTCCTTTCTACACAACATTCCTTATATAAGGTAAGCCGGTACTACCAATATTTATGGATAAACATTAAACAGTTCGAGAAATTCCAGAATTAAGATTTACATCGAATTTTTAGGAGTCGACTCCATCCTCATGACACGAAGTGCATGAGCGACGGAGTCTCTTGCAACTGGAGAACTGACTCGGATGCTTCTATCCAACTGTCTTCTCCAAATATCCACCATTATCCAGGTCCAACTAGCGCATCCTGAAACAGAGGTTTTGGTACCGGATTGCACACAGTCGTGAGTCTAGTACCGGAATGGAACAAAGCAAGGAGTATCGGAATAACGCACGTCTTGGTACCAGAATGGGGTTGGTACCAGATCAAAACTGTCTTGGGTACCAGAATGGATTTGGTATCGAATTACACGGTGTCTAGTAGTGTCGGATAGACTGCTCAAAAATCAAATTATTAGAACTATACAAAATAAAACACTTTCAATCGAATTAATTTAACAAAGTTAAACAAACATGCTTTAAATCACCAATTACCTCTTGTAGACATGACATAGCTATTAGGCATGTGTTTTGGGAGGGAATAGTCCAGTATAGGTTTAAAACTGAGGCAAAAAGGCTTAGATAGAGGGTAAGATAGGGTATTATCTTATGTCAAAATGGAGACTCAACATTTCCCCCATGCTAAAGATGTTGCATGTCCTCATGCAATGTTATCAAAAACTGATACTCAAAAACTTTCTACACAATTGGACCCTCCTCTGTCATTCCTGAGATTGAAAAATGTTAACACTGGAAGCTTCACTCTTCAATTCCTTCTTGATCACCCTATTGTAATTGACCAATCGCAAGACTTTGTTAAGTTTGGCAGAGACCTCCGCATGTTGCTCCTTCAATTCTGCATTCTCTGCCTTGATATGCCTATCCAATATTTTGTATTCTTCAATTTCTTGTTTCAATCTCTCAATTTCTATTAATAATGTTGGTTCATCCAAGGACTGGTCTGGACTTGGTGTGAGCACTTCCTTGGCCACCATCTCTCGAGCCTCTTTTTCTTTCCTCAGACTCCTCAGAGCCTTTATTATCATCTTTCGTCTGCTCAAGGATTTTCCTAGACTCAGTGTGAATGATTCATGAGTTACCACCTCTCGAGCTTCTTCTCCCTTACTCAAATCCATCAAAGTCTCTATTACCAATCCTTCTGTCTCACTTATTGTTACAAGTCCTTCTGTTTCACTTGTGGTAGCTCCCCAACCACTTTCTTTGTCTGGAGAACTTGGAATATCCATAGGTTCTCTTTGAGGAGAAGGTATGTTTGGAATTGTCTCCTATTTAGCCATACTTCTGGTAGTCCTGCGTATGGGTGGCGAGGCTTTCTTAGAATTGCTGACAGGGGTAGGAGTTTCTTCAAACAGTTTCCTTTTCTTATATTTACTGATAGGGGCAGGCCTGGACATTTGTACCTTCTGTGTTGACTGGACCTTTATCTTGCGGGCTTGAACTGTAAATTCTGGGGTTTGCTTTCGCTGGCAAACCCGTATTCCTAACCTGGAAGATTGAGGCGTGAGCTCTAGAACTTGTGCCTCTGTTCCTTCTAGTTTCTTTCTATTTTTACTTGTCACCTTAGCAGTCTCCTTCAAGCCACCAACTGAGCTTTGTGAAGGTCGAGTAACTTCATAAATACTTTTCAATTCTTTAGGGGATTTTGGAGGGGGTTTTACACTTGGCTCTAGTAAAATCCCCTGTTGATCCGTCTCCTTCTTTTGTTTCTTATTCTGTGACCGTTTGTCTTTAGGGCATAGGACTGAGCTAGACGCTTCAGCTGGTGCAGACTTTTTCTTGCTTTGTAACTAGAAGTCAGAGGTCTTCTCTATTTGACTGGTTTGTTCTGATGGCATTTCAATGATTGTTTTGGGAACATTATCTGATTGACCACATGGTTCTAATCCCTCCTTTCGTCTTTTACCCCTTTGCACCAAAGTAGAGCTTACTCTCTTCTTTCTTGATATAACAGTCTCCCCCACGACAGACTTTTCTATCACTGATTTCTCAATGGGCTGAGATGAGTTGGGCGCAACAGTGTCTTCTTTACCTCCCGATGCCATGTCTTTCTTTGCTTTTCTACTTGAGCCTTCACTGTGTGTCCCTGCCTCCTGTGTATCAACCAACTTGGATTTATCATGAGCGAAGCTCTGTTGGAGAAACTGCTTCCAACTACCCCCTTGTGTTTTTAGAGCATGAACAACCAAAAGTTTGATTAAATCATGATGATGAAGACTAGTCTCGGGTTTCTTAGAAACTGACCTCAMCCCTCTTGCCATTTTCTTTAAACTCATCCATAAAAAATGGGGACAATTTATCTGTGGTCCTCCCTCAAAATGTGACAAAAGATTTAAATGATAAATGAAGGTCACAACATACCTTCCCTCACAGGTGAGGAATTTCTGCAGACTTATAAGCATTGTCAAATACTTTTCTTTGATATAGCTCCGAGGGACGCTCTTGGTCCAATCAGGGTCGTGATGTTCTGGTTTGAGGAATTGTTGACAGAGCTTTTTGTCTACGATTACTCTTTTGAAGTAGTTTTCTCCAACCATGAAGAGACCCATGGCCTCTGCTACAGTGGCCTATGTAATTTTTAACTTCACATCCCCAAGCTGCACATTCTCTCCATCATAGTTTTGTGCAAAGACGAGAGAAATTCCCTCATGATGGCCCTTAAATTTCTCCAAGAATGGTACCCACCCTGCATGTTCATATTTTTTCTTACAAGCCTGATATTTTGTTGTTTCTTTGTATATTTGAAATATTGGCTCATGCTTGTCGACCCCCATACTATTTTAAGCAATTCTCGTGGGTGGATAAGGCACAGACAGAAGGTCAAGGGTTGAGTATCGGATGATAGAGTATCAGTTGGGAGAAACATACAAGGGATACGAAGGCATAGGGTGTCTGTAGATAGTGTGACAACAAGGGTAAATAATGCTCATCTGGATGGCAGATCCATCCAAAGGCACATTTATGAATGGAAGTGTAGATTACAACGGTCACATCGATACTCATGATGATATGGTGAGGTAAGTCGGATCTACTAACGGTTTCCAGATTCGTGGGAAGCTTGGTGGCGGGCGATATTCATGAAAGGAGGTGGTCGTTATGATCGAGACTCGTGTATATGAAATCGACTCAGATCATTACTTGATATGCTAATATTCGTGGTTCATGTCGTCTCATATAGTACGACAACTAATCATGGGGTTTATTTATCAGATAGACAGAGGGAGTTTGATCCGATAACAGACATCGTGATTTTGCATTTTTGATGTTTCGTAGAACACTTCCTTCTCACGAAGGTGAGGTCTAATATTTCTACAGAGATTTGTGAAAAAACAGGGGTACGTCATGATCCAAGAGAAATCATATGTTCTAAACGCATATTTAGTCTAATTCCTTTAAATAATACGAAAAAAAATGTCGAATATGTATGTCCTCGCACTAATAATTTGACAGTAACTTCGAAACATGATGAAAGTTACCCGTCATATTCTTACCAGTACTGGATCATCTAAGTATTGGATCACCTGTGTGTAGAATCTGTAATTGATACGGGATCACCTGAGTGTCGGATTGCCTGTGTGTAAGACTTGCAGTTGGTACAGGATCACCTGTTTACCTGAGTGTCGGATCACCTGTGTGTAAAATTTACAGTTGGTACAGGATCACTTGAGTGTCGAATCACCTATGTGTAAGATTTGTAGTTGGTACAGGATCACCTGATTACCTGAGTGCCAGATCACCTATGTGTAAAATTTGCAGTTGGTACAGGATCACCTGATTACCTGAGTGTCGGATCACCTATGTGTAAAATTTGCAGTTGGTACAGGATCATCTGATTACCTGAGTGTCGGATCACCTGTGTGTAAAATTTGCAGTTGGTACAGGATCACCTGATTACCTGAGTGTCGGATCACCTGTGTGTAAAATTTGCAGTTCCTACCGGAATAGCGCAAGGCTCCTTATTTTATACTGGATAGGATCTGGTACCGAATAGGCACAACGAGATGATTTGGTGGCCCTTCATACATAGAGGTGATCAACGATGCGAGATAAGCGCAAAAATGAACTTTCTCGACCTTAAAAATCTTGACACTGATTCTGGTGACAGTGATTTATAGAAATAGCTGGTGTTTTATGGTCAAATCCGTCTGAAAAACCATGCAGTTGCCAAAGTTTATAGAGGAATAATGCAAGAAAGATTTATAACATGAGGGTACTATGTAATGACCAGTAACTGAGATGACAAAACTCCTTTTCTTCTGCAGCCAAGGTGACCACACTTTTGCTGGCATTTCCTCTTTTATTACAACACGATAATAATCCTAATGACTACTTTTCTGTGGATTTTTATCGATCCCAGATTAGTTAATGCTCGTCGGTATTTTCAATTTTATAGAGTCTGAAAAACTTAAAGGAAACTCTCTATACTGTGCTGTGGATTTTTGTCGAGCCCGGACCAGTTCCTGCTCACCGGTGTTTTCAATTTTAAAGAGTCTGAAAAACTTAAAGGAAACTCTCTATACTGTCCCGTGGATTTTTGTCGAGCCCAGGCCAGTTCCTGCTCGCCGGTGTTTTCAATTTTAAAGTGTCTAAAAAAATTAAAGGAAAATCTCTATACTGTCCCGTGGATTTTTATCGAGCCCGGGACAGTTCCTGCTCGTCGGTGTTTTCAATTTTAAAGAGTCTGAAAAACTTAAAGACGACTCTTTCTGGTAGTTGTCCTCCTTATTTGTTTATCTACATGGGAACACCACCAATTTTTCTTTTGTCTTTGTTAGTTAAAAATAAAAAAAAACTTCATCTCATGACACACCTATGTATAGAAAATGCATTTATACAATTTGAACTTACTATGGTAGGTCAGTAGGAGGGAAAACCCTCTCTCTTACTAGTTGCATTTCGGTAGTCTGAAGAACATTTTTGACAAAATCCTCCTTTGACAGCGGTTTGTGATAAACCTTCAGTCGATGCCCATTTACAACAAGGGAAGTCTGCTTTTCATCAATAGTCTTTATCCTTACTGCACAATTTTCATAGATTGTATCAACCTCATAGGGCCCCATCCATCTGGTAGACAGTTTTCCTTTGAAATTTTTAAATCTGCTATCATATAGGAGGGCCCAATCACCTGGCTGGAAGGACTTCTATTTAATGTACTTGTCATGCCATTTGGTCCTTTGTTCTTGTATCAGGGTGGTTCTTTGTAGAGCACCTTGCCTTATCTCATCAAGCTCGTTCAATTGTAATAGCCTCTGTTTTTTAGCTTCATTCAGGTCCATTCCTAATTGCATGGCAGTTTTGAAGGTCTTTACCTGAAACTTTATGGGCAGTAGTACCTGCTTCCCATATACCAACTCATATGGTGTATAGCCTGTTGTATTTCTCCAGGTTGTCCTGTAGGCCCACAAGGCCTCAGGCAACCTAGCAGCCCAGTCTTTGTGATGAACAGTGTTAGTGAGGATGGCCTCTATCACTTTGTTGGTCGATTCTACTTGTCCATTGGCTTGGGGGTGATAGGGTGAATACTTTATGTGATTGATATTGTATTGTTCAGTAAGGGCCTTAACCAAATTTGAGGCGAATTGTGTTCCTTGATCAGTGAATATCTCTCGAGGTACCCCGAAACGAGTGAAAAATTCCTCAAAGAGAAAATCTACAACAGATTTTTCATTGTCTGAATATAGGGCCTTGGCTTCTACCCATTTTGTTACATAGTCTGTGCAAACTAATATGTAATTTTTCTTCCGGGACATGGGATTGATAGGTCCTACAAAGTCTAAGGCCCATTTTTCAAAGGGTTCGATTACTAATTGGGCTTGGAGTGGCATTTCATCGACTAATGTAGGTCTTCCCATTCTTTGGCAATCATCGCAGTTGGCCACGTATTTATTTGCATCTTTAAACATGGTCAGCCAATAATAGCCAGATTGTAGGATTTTGTAAGCTGTCCTTTTGTCAGCAAAGTGGCCTCCACATGGTCTGTCATGGCAGGCTCTGAAGATATCCTGCATTTCATCTTCTCGGACACATCTTCTGATTACCAAATTAGGTCCTGTTTGGTATAGGGTATCTTCGTGCCACATTTAATTGGCACTTAGCTGAATGATTCTCTATTTTTCTCTGGATGTCATAACTTGAGGCAGCTTGTCAGTTACCAAATAGTTGGCTACGTCTACATACCAAGGGGTGAAAGTAGAAATGGAAAATAAATTCTCATCCGAAAACTCATCATCTACTGGAGTACTGTCACCTGTATGGATAAGCCTGGACAGAAAATCAGCGACCAAGTTATCTCTTCCAGGCCTGTCTATGATAGTGATATTAAATTATTGTACTAACAAGAGCCATCTAGTTATTCTATCATTTGTAACAGGTTTATTCATTAGAAATTTGATAGTTGAGTGATCTGTGTGCACATAAACTCTGTATCCTGTTATATAGTGTCTAAACTTGTTGATGGCATGTACTACTGATAAGAATTCTTTCTCTGTGACATTATAGTTTGCTTCAGCATGTGAGAGGTTCTTACTAACAAAGTATATAGCATAAGGAATCTGCCCTTCCCTTTGTCCTAATACAGCTCCCAAAGCGGTATCTGAGGCATCTGTACAGATATGGAAAGGAAGAGACCAGTTTGGACCTCTCAAAGCAGAAGCACTTGAAAGTTTTGTTTTTAAGATTTCAAAGGAGATTTGGCATTTCTCATCCCAACAGAATTCAACATCTTTCATTAGTAGTTTGAAAAGGGGGGCAGCTAGGTTTGTAAAATTTTGAATAAACCTCCTATAGTAGCCGGCATGCCCTAAGAAACTTTTGATTTCCTTTTGTGAACTAGGGATCTTAATTTGGGAAATAATGTCGATTTTGGCAGGGCCCACTCTTATTCCGGTATTGGAGATGTGGTGACCTAGAATGATTCCTTCAGTAAGCATCATTCTTGATTTTTCTTGACTGAGTGAGAGGTTGGTTTCTTTACATCTAACCAGTACCTTCTTCAAATTATCCAATGCCCGTTGGAAATCGTCCCCATATATCGTGAAGTCATCCATGTAGACTTCCATACAATCATTGGTCAGATCGGACAAAATAGCCAAGACAACCCTCTGAAAGGTAGCAGGGGCATTACATAACCCAAAGGGGAGAACCCTATAATCATAGGTTCCCCAAGGGTAGATGAATGTGGTCTTATCCTGGTCTTCTGGTGAAATTTTTATTTGGTTGTAGCCACTAAACCCATCCAGAAAAGAAAAGTACCTCTTCCCAGATAAAGTATCCAAGACCTGATCTATGAAAGGTTAAGGGAAGTAGTCTCTATAGGTGGCCTTGTTTAGCTCTCGAAAGTCCACACAAATCCTCCATTTCCTGTTTTTCTTTGGTACAATAACTAATGGGGAGACCCATTTGCTATCTGATATAGGGAAAATGAAATTAGCTTGTAGGAGTTTTTGGAGTTCTTCCTTTACTATATATGTCAAGGTTGGGTTCATTCTTCTCTGGGGTTTTCAAATAGGTCCGATTTGATCGTTAGTGTAAATATGATGCATACATGTATCTGGGTGGATCCCTTTCATGTCAAAGTAATCCCATGCAAACGCATCGGATTGCACCTGAATTATTTGTACCAGCTTTTGTTGTTGATCTGTTTCTAGGCTGGCATTGATATATAGGGACTTCCCAGGTCTGATTTCTACATATTTGATAGTAGACTCCTTCCCTTCCTCTATTTGCAAAAGAGTGGTTGTTGTAGAAGTAGAAGGGTGCCAAATTTCGTGAAATTCAGGGCTAAAGATGCGTGTGTAGTTGGGGAAAGATTGGGGATAGTCAATGCATGCCGAAGCAGCCAAGAATAGACTTAGGATTTGTTCTTCAGAGTGTTATTGTACTCCTTTTACTTGTTCAAGTGTCAACAAGGGTTGGGTACAGTCCTCCTCCCCATACAGATTCTCCAACCAGAGAGGGAATTTTGTGGCTGGTTGGGCGAGGGGGGAAAGGATAAGTTTCTAACTTTGAGTGCCATTGGAAATTGTCATTTCTCCATATCGACAACTGATGAATGTATCAGCAGTGGCCAACCAAGGTTGGCCTAGTACCACTGGGTGTCCTGGTTTGGGGGATTTGGGATGGATTACCAAGAAATCCACAGGGTATTCCCAAGAGGCCAATGTCACTGTTATATCATCTAAACTTCCTGTTGGGGTGATGATTGATTTATCTGCAAGCTCTAGCAAAGTTTGTGTAGGTCTTAAGCGATCTAGTTGCAGTGTTTTCATAGTGTTTACTGACATCACATTTATTGTTTCCCCTAGATCAATCAATGTGTTAGGTAAGGCAACACCATTGATTTCTATGGTTACCACTGCGTTCCCTGGATCACTATACTTGGAAGGCATTTCTGTTATAAATTCGGATAACTGTCCTACCACCCGTACGACAGGAGGCTCTTTCCTCTTTCTCCCTGGATTTTTAATGCAAAGGTCCGTTACAATTTTAGCATAGATAGGTATGTCTTTAATGGCCTGTAGTAGTGGAATCTTTACACATATGTTCCAGATTTCAGTCTCTAGATTATGTTCTAGAGGTTCCTCAGTTTTCTTTATGAGCAGCCTTTCTGGGTAAGGGGGATTCATTTCATGGGGAATTTCTGTGGCAAGGGAATTGGGAGAAGGGGTTTCTTGTGGTACTGGAGTGTTCAATGGATCAGTCATTTGTTTTTCTCTTTGGACATCTATTTTCTCTTCTTGGTTTGTGTGATTATGCATGTGTTCCTCTTGAATGACCATAGTGGGATTTGTTTTGTTTACAATCCTTCCTGATCTAAATTCAATTCCATTAAACATAGTTGGTGTTATTACATATGTAGGGAAGGTTTGTAATTCAACGTTAGGTTGTGTTGGTCTGTTATTTGGGTTAGGAATAGGTTGTGCAGGAATAGGAGTAGGCCGAGGAGGGTTTTGGATGGGTGCAGCTTGCATTGGTTGCTGCATATTTGGATTCATGGGTAGTGCAAGTGGTTGTTGTGGTTGTGGGGGTGGAATAAGAGCAGAGGGGTTAAAACCTGGGAGCCACTGTGAAATATTCGAAGGATATTGTGGATAGGCGGGAAAATTTGTTGGTTCAAAGGGGACATTCCCATATACAACTCCTCTCCACCCTTGTTGCCAAGGTTGGGTTTGTGTTGACCACTAAGGATAAGACATGGGAGGTACCCATTGTTGTTGGGGGTATTGTGTAATTGGGTCGGCAAACATGCTGGGGTTTTGTTATCTCCATGGTCTCCTACAGGGGTAAGATGTCTCAGGTTCTCCTCCTCCCTTGAACATGGCCTTGAATCCGAGGAGAGAAGGGCATTCATTAGTAGGATGGTTCTCTGTGAAAATACCACAGAATTCAATAACATTGAGGGGGCATTCCTTTTCAGGGTGCTTCCTCCTACACTGATGACAGAAGATTGCTAACGCAACAGTTTCTTCCTCTTGTTTTCTTTTAATTTGCATGGTATCTAGTTGGGCACAAATGGTGTGTAGGATATCTATTTTAAAGTTTTCCAATAGATTTCCTAGCTAAATCCTTGTGACACCTCCGGATTTGGGTTTAGCAATTATGTTCGTAGGGTCCCTTATACTTTTCCCTGTTTTAGCTTGACTGCGAGAGTA
>SNQJ01S0076991.1:22777-36509 GCA_010110895.2 Picea sitchensis | reverse complement strand
TGAGAGAGGAGACTGTGAGAGAAAGAAGAGGAAGTTACAGCGGGTTTTTGTTGTAGGTTGTATCCCTTCATTTGCTGGATAATAATAAAGCAAGGACCTGGCAATTTCTCTGGTGGACGTAGCCCACACTGGGTGAACCACGCAAATCTGTGTCTCTCTTGTATTGTGTGTCTTCTGTGTTTTTGTTTCTGCATTTGTTTTATTTTATTGCTCCGCGGTCCTGTTTTCTAACAATCTATATGATGCTCATTCAATGCTCTATCAGTGTAACATCCAGTTCTATTGAGCACATTTTGTATTGACTTCTTCTTTGAGGACACTTGCGAGAAAGTGATCCGGTTATGATATGTTATGATTATGTTTTGATTATGAGTTACATTATGATTTCATTGTGATTATATATTAATTTTTAGATGCATGTATATTGAGAGGTATTATTGATGAGTTTCCCCTGAGTGTAATAGACACATGATAGGTTCATGATGTTGATGGCATCAACGGACTCCCTTGGACTCTGGATTGAGTCAAGGAGTGGATTTGTATTGGTTTGAGTATTTGATTTAAACGCATGTGATTTCTATGATTATTTTAGTATGGATGTTATGTATATGGATTATTGACAGTTTTATTGTTAGTGGAAAAAGGCTTGACGACACTTGCTAATCCGACTCACATAAGGAGTAAAGGGGTCATGCACAGAAACCAAACAGTTGAGGGAGAGGTGTGGCAGCTTCCCTGTCACAGTATACTAGCAATCTCGCCATGGCCTGAATGCATGGTTAACGATTACCTCGTTCTGATAGGTCCACGATGTCGTGAATACTAAGACAGTCGCTCATGAATAATTCTAAGGGGCACACAATAAGGCAGAATCCATATTCCTTAGAAGCCCTTAGTCTCTCACAAGGTTGACCAAGTGGAGTGTTGACTCCAAGTGTCGAACAAACTTCCAAAACTAGTCAAAGGTGAGTGGCACCCTTGGAGAACGGAAGTGCATCTTAAAGGGCATGTCACATCATCAAACAATGAGTCAATAAAAATCTAGAAGGCTTAGAAAATAAAAATAAAATACTTAGATTTTGTCAGAAAGAGTTTGCAAATGATTATTAAATTAAAAACAAGAAAGTAATAAAGAGTCTAAGTCTAAAGAGGTTTGTTTAAGTAAACCATAAAAAGGAATAAAATAATTAGACTAGCAATTTAAGTGAATGAAGAAATAAGAATTAATGGTTGAGTAAAATGCACACGTGTGCATGAAAATAATAAAAGGTATTTATAAATAAAAATAAAGTAAAATATGAGAGAATAGGGTGTCCACATAGAGTAGCATCTTGAATCAATCTTCCACTAATCCTAACTAAAAGAAGACTCATAATCCAACTCAAACTAAGATCTAGTTAGGGGACACTCAATAAATGAGAAATTGGGGAACTAAGGGACAACTAAGAGCAAAAATAGGAACACATTGGGGAATGTGAGGGGAAAAGGCTTTTTAAATAAAATAAAAAGAGAAATTACATGTGAAACCTTGGGAGAGTGTCACACATGTATTGAGTGAATAATACTTTAATTTAATTATTAAAAATGAATTAGTTGTGCAAGAGGACAAGTGTCATTGAGATATTTTCTATAAAAGAAATGGAGAAGACGGGAAAATGATCTCACTTTTGTTAGTACAGTTATGCTGCCAAAATTTTTCTTGACTAAGTTTTACTTGTGAGAGTTGGGATTCCAAGACTTGTAGAGAGTGGAAGCTCTTCCTTGCAAGCCAAGTTTTGGTTCTATTGGTTCTGGCTTTTGTGTGTGGCCCCTTTGCGGCTCAGTGGGATAAGGGGGAAGAAGAGTGCCCCTAGCATTGGTTGGGAAGTACTAGTGTATTCCTTGGATTAGCAAGGCGAAAGGGAGGCACATTTCTCAAGCTCCGGTTGAGGATCATCTTCACACAACTTCAACCTTCGGCCACGGTATTTGGATATTGTATTTTGTGTTATATGTAAATTTGAGCTAAGCGTATTGTATTTCCCATGAGTATCAAGTACAATTGATATTGTTTGTGTAATTATATATATTCTTAACTTAATGCTAGAAAGTAAAGTTTGGTACTCAACTGATATAACTTAAGAAGAAATTTGTATGTAAACTTAACCATGAGGAATGTTTCTGGTGCATTATATAATTTAATATCTTGAGTGTAGGATTTATTCTCTGTTGTTTACAATAGATCAACCTCCCCTTGTCGAATAATTGCCAGGCGAATTTCCGCCAAGAATAATGTTATAGTTCAATTCTATTGTTGCATAGTTTGTGTAATTTGAAGGATTTTAAGTTTAGTTTTATCGAATCTGTTATTAAGTTGAAATTCCTCCGAGTTTTATTGGAAAAAAAAAAAGGAATTTGTGTGTTAATCGTTATCAAGCCTGGTTTCCAGTAGAGTTGTCTACATTTGTCAACCTGCTATTACTCTTGGATTCAAGATCAGAGCTTCTTTTAATCTCTAGTGTTCGATTTTATTGTGTTTTTCTTTTGAGAGGCCTCACCCAATTGAGACCCGGTGATTGTTGCAGCATCGACATTGTCTTTCTTTAAGATTTATCTGATCTCATAGGAAGTTGTATTTCATGATTTTATTCTCAAGCCCCAACTCTGTCAAGAAATTCCAAAACTTCATTGTCGCTGCCAATTTTGGTTAATCATGTAAATCCCGAAGAAGATCTTTAATTCTAATATCTATGCCAGACCTGTCGCTATTGGTCTTTCTTCCTATAAGGACGATACATTGTAGTTAATAGTGATGAGTTTTTTTCACTCTAGCTTCTAGTCGCATTGCAATTTACCCTTCAAGCTTTTGATTTCCATCCTTACCACTGACGTTTTCATGATTGCGTTCAACATGTTGCTTCCTTATGAATTTATGGCTTGAGCATTGTAAGTTTACTTATAGATTACTGATCTTGTTAGAGAGGTTTTCTAACAGGGTCTTCTAATCCTCTAAAATATTATTGGTGGATAAACAATATATAATAGAAATTGTTTGTCCATGTTGTAATGTATAGATTTAGAATTTAGTTAGTGACTAGAACGATTTCCCTCTTGTTTACCAAACTTATTGTATACAGACCTATGTAGAACGGAGTTACTGAGGTTCTCACGCCTTTGTGGTTAACATACCCTTGGGTTCCTTGTTTTGTGCCCTAAACCTTGAACAAAATTATCTTTGTTCCATGTTTACTTATATTTTATGATACAACAGTCAATTACACACATGCTTGAAACGTAGAAACTGTATTTTCCTCGCCTTTGATAATGATGAGTTCATTCGTGACTTGTAGTTCGTGTATATTGATACCGACATCAGTGGTGAATATCACAGTAGATGTCGGTCAAATTTATAATTGGAATCATTCAACAAGTTCTTTCCTTAATTTTTTTATGCCTGTCAATATTCTATAGTTCACAATGGTACTTTTAAAAATAATAATAATCATGTTATCATTATGTGATATTGTTAAGGAAAGTTATAATACTGAGAAAAGTTGGTCAGGTTGTTGTTGTTGCTCAGGGATCAATTATGGTCAAATTTATACTTATAATTACAAACGGTTTATTTCCTTAGTTTTTATTGATGGTCAAAATTTTATAGCTTGCCAATATTACTATTTAATAATTTAATAATAGTCTGGTTTAATTGTTAAGTGAAATAGTTTCAAGGAAGCGATGATATTAAGGAATGATAGTTAGGATGTTATGTTTTGCTTAGTAGATTATCCTTGGAGATGGTAACATTGAATGATGTCTTAATTAATATAATATTGTATGTTATAAAAGAATATAACATGCCTTCTACAAGTCCATCTTATATTAAGGTATGTTCTTAGAGTTTAATGGTATGAGTATAATACTTTAATTTTGGAGTACACTCACAATATGCTTAGTCCTTTCATAAATTGGTTTTGAAGAATTATTTGGTGTAAAATTTCACTTGCCTACTTTCATTTGTTAAGAATTTGATATAAGGTAGTGATAGATTTTTAAAAGAAAACAATCTTATAGATTAACTAATTATTATATCAATTTATCTAAGGAACCATAAGACTTATTTGGTAGTCAGCATTAGAATTTAGTAAATTGACTTAAGAGTTATCATAAGGAATTCATGTGGTAGTGAAATAATGAAATCCTTGAACAACTGAAAATAGGTAGAGTAATTATCATATATAGATGCAACTTTACTTTTAATTATTAGATAAATTTTGTATTATTGTGACATTGTGAATTTCTTGAATTATTGACTTGGAAAATTTTCATAGGTCTTAAATGATTAATCCCAATAAATATTGAATTAGCATGGAATGTGAATTTATAAGTATTGTAATGTAAATAATCCTAGAAATTGTGATTTTTGGTGATTAAATTTTGGTATTATTAAGTTAATAATGAAGAATAACCATAGCCCTGGAACCTCGCATCTAGTTAAGTGAAGCAGAGTAGGATAATGTTATTATAAATAAATATGTCATGCATAGTGAAGATAAGTAAATTGTTGTGAAATCTTGTGAAACGTTGCGTCACTAGATTTATCTTGAAATATTTATTGGAATATTATGAAGTACTTGATGAGACCCTTGTAATATAAAAAGACAAAAAAAATTGTCACTTAAGTTAGACTTGAGTTCTTAAGTGTTTACATTCATGTACTACTTACATCTAGTGGATCACAATGGAGGATGTTACAATTAGTCATTGTCAACTCTTTCAACTCTTGTTGAAAATCATTATTCTCATGTGTTTTGATGCCTCTGAATATCGCATAAGAAACAACTTGAACAAACTCTCTAGAACCCAAACATACTGGCTATTCAAATTTATTGGATGGAAAAACCTCTTCCATCCCAAATCGATAGCCACTAAATTTTCTGAAATTTTCGAAAGCTTTCTACCTCAAAATTAATTCTAAATCCTATGCCTTTGATTCATCAATGTGCTCCTCCACACTGCATTATGCATTGCAAGAAAATGACTTTCCTGACTGATTTTCATCCATTTCAAATAGTTTGGAAAAACCTTCTTTTTGTTTTCAACAGGAATGGATATAATGTGACTCTCTTCTAGATGGTTTCTGATTATTTTCCTCGTTTTAAACCTTTGTGGACTACAAACCACTTTGTTGTTGCTATTGACTTTACCATTTCACTCATGTAAAATACCCACATTAAAATATAAATAATATTCAATTTCCTCCTTTTTTTTCTAATACACAAAATAATATTTAACATGAAATCAATTTTTCCTCAGTTCTCTCCATTTTAATACACACTTATTGCATGTGAAAACAAATATATACAATATTCATATATGAAAGATATTGTAATCTGTTGTGAAATGATACATTTGGCAGTTAGAATATTCAGGCACATAGCAACCCATAATAATAAATAAATAAATAAATTGAGATGCCATTCATCCTTTCCCCTTTGCAAATTTTATTTTCAATCAATTTAAGGAGCATCAATGCACCCAAAAACATATAGTCTCAACTAAAGAGAATCAGTGCACCCAAAAATGCAATAAATATCTTTCATGGATGCTTACACCAATAATCAGCTTACACATAGTCCAAGCTATGTCTTCAATGAACAAGAAATAATCAAACCTTGAGTTCATAACAACAGTTTCATACTTGACTATTGTTTAAATCCAAGATTTCAAATCTTCGATGCAACTTTCCAAATACAAGACAGTGTTTATAGTGTCATTGGAGAAAAATTAAACATATTATAATCTCACAAGCCGAAGAGGACTTTCACACAAACAGAGGTATCTCCAGCATGAATCTTCATACAATTTTCTTTTAAAATTGCATACCCATCGTGGAGCTATGACTAATAACAATATCAAAATCTTGTTGAACCAAAACTGCTTGTAGTTTATGCCAAAAAAATCTAAAGGAAACCTTCAAATATGTATTAATTTAGTAATTCAAGGGCCACAAAACAAGTTTCATGAGTGCAACGGAATCGGTGACAACTCAAATTGATGAACTTCATTCTTAGTATTTTGTAAGAGTTCAAATGCACTTGTTCATGTAGATAAGGTAACCAACATGTTAAACTAAGTTCAACTCCAAATATTAACAACATTTTACCCTCGTAACCAACTCTCCAACATATGTTCATAGGTTGAAGGAAACTTTGATGCAAAATTCATTCATTTACTTGAAGGAAACATCATAATTATACCTTTTAGAAGAATGAGCAACCAATGTACAATGGATTCTTTCAAGTCTTCTCAATCTAAATATACACATGTTGTTGAATGCTTTGACTAAGTCTAGTTTTCAACAAAAAGTTACAACCAACCATATATCCAGTGCCATAGTTTTGATTAACATGGCAGAGACACAATAAATCAACCAACAAGGTATCAACCTAAAATGCATATGTATGGGCAAGTAAATGTGCCCAAATGTAGAAGAACAAAAAACAAAGGTTGAAGGAAATTAAATGTACCCACCATCAATTGATCGATTAAAACTAGGATGCCCAAAAAGTCAAAGTGTCTTTACCTACTTTGAGGAGGACCAATTTTTAGAATTCAAATGCCACCTGGAAGTTATTGTCTTTAGGAAAATTTCATTGAGCGAACCAACAAAGTCTGCACTATGAGCATAAAACCATCAACAACATACATAATGGAGTTGGTTATAGGTTTGGGTGAGATATATATCGTTAAAGGTGCCCATCATTGCAAGTTTTAACAATGAAGATTTCAGTTCAACTATGTGTCAAGGACCACATAGTTAACACTACATTCATATATCTCAATAGCTCAAAATCAAAACATTGAATGTATTTGTTGTTATAATCAAAGCTAGTTTTTCAATATTATTGGACTACTTTCCTATAAAATGTCCACATAGATTTAATCAATGGCATAAATTGATCTCCCAAATCAATTATTGATTCTGGGACTACTCCTAGGGAATGGTTTGGCAGGCATCTTTAGGACATAAGAAACACATACAAAAGCATTCACACACCTAGCAATTGCATACATTAAAATAAAAAACTAAAAATCATCATGTAACTCTTATGTCACCGAGTCTAGCAAGGCACAATCTCATCAATCAAATAACCATTAAAGTAATACAAGAATTCCCAACTATGCCCTCCTGAAGCTCACAAGGTCTCAAAGATCTTTATTTCAATGCTCCCAAACTTTTAAATAAACTTGAAAAAACATGATACTTAAAGTTTACATTATATAAACTTGTAAAACACGATACTTCAACTTAAATACAGCCACAATAATGTTTTACATCAACTTTTAAATAATAAAAATGTAAAACATGATACTTCAAATAAAATAAAATTAAAACTTTTAATAAACTTAATTTTAAATCATATTTTTTTATTAAAACTTAAAATTTTATGTAAAAGCGTCATGGGTATTATTATATTTAATATATATATATACATGTGACCTTTTGTTCACGAGCTTTATATAAAACATTATATTAAAAATTCAACTCCAAAAATGGTCACATGGAGGTATAACTCTCTTATATTTACCTTGGTTTTATATGAAGTAAAGGTTTCCAGAGAACTGGCATTATGTACAGAGGGGATCCAACATTTCAACTATTACAAAAATCTGACCACCATGCCATTAACCAGTCGCTCTAATGCTTCGAAACAAGTTTAACAACAAGCTTATAGACATAGCTCAATTTTGGAGTTCTTATTGTGTAAATTTTGAAAAAAACACCTAGACATGACCAATCTAAACATTGCATTACATGTGGGCAAGAGACTTGGATTTTAAGGCCGAATCAACCCTATTTTGGGAAAGAGGTGGGGGATTGAGGTCCGACAGAGGAACAGAGCGAGCGCATGGAGATGCAACCTTAGAATCAACCTACTCCTCCATGTTTTTGTCACGAAAAACTGGGTGGGCCTGCACACCTTCTATCTGGAGACGTATGGAATTTCCTTCATCCTGAAGGCTCTGAATGGATTGCTTGAGTTTAAGAGAGAGTTCAAGAACAGTCAATACTTGGGCAGAGAGACTGCATAATATTTCTTGGATTACCTAGACAAAATTCTAAAGGTCCTTGATATCCTACTCCATCTGGTTCAAACAAAGGCTCCAACTATTATGTTGGCTAGCCATTGCAAAAGAAGATTCAAGAGAACCAAGAGGAAGGTGGAACTTAGAGTCCTGGGGAATGGGATAAGTAAAAAACCTGAGAGCGGTGTCGTTGAGAATAGAATGAGTGTTGGTTTGGAGGAAATCCAAGTTTAAATTTAGAGGTTGGCTAAGAGAGTGATGATGAGCATTGCACTAGAGGGACAACATAACCATTAATACTCACTACATGGAATGCCTAAGCCATATAACATCATTATTGTTGAAGGCGGTGGAATTCACCAAGGAGATGAGCCCTGTCATGCTCACACAAGCTATTAAATTGTCATGAACAAACTGCCCATGTGGGCAGAGGGAGGGAGGATCAAGCACACGTGAGAAAACCAATTAGGGAAGCAAGAGAACCACAAGATCAAATGGGCCAGAGACATGAAGAGGGGAATCCATCCCATCCAAGGGAAAATACACATAAGGAAATGATGGTGAGGATTTAAGGAAGAATTCATGGCAGAAGGTACAAGGGCAAGGGAAAAATCCAAAGGAGGAAGAGTTGGCTAGGGATGGGGTCGGATATAATGGATTGACATACAAAACCAAGGAAAAGTGGTGCAAGGAGGTAGGGTGGGACCCAATGATCAAAAGAAACAAGAAGAGGGAGAAGAGACATGGGCCAGGAGAAGGGGATAAGGGGTGGCTATAAGTCATTATACAATCAAGATCAATAGTTGTAAATCATTTCATCTCCAAAAGTGTTCAACAAATAAAAAAGGGGGGGGGGGATGGATACCATGGTAATTCAAAAGTGCAACGTGACAACCAGTCATTGGGTTTCCCCCCATGATGGTTTTCAAAAATGCTAAGAGACCCCCTCGAAATAATTTTAGGTCGTCAATTTGGAAGGTATGAGGACATAATGAAATAAATTGAGGTTGTTAATTTGGAAGGTATGAGGACATGGTGATGTGATCATGGATATGGATGCATGACTGGTAAGGAACGTTGGATGCAACTCGTTGCTAGTCTAGATTCATCAGCACATTCGAGGATAAGCACCAGGAGATATGACCGAGAACTATTGAATAGGCACTTATTTTATGCCCCGGATCCAACAACATGATATGAATATCAACTCAACGACAACACGATGGAACTTGGCTCATAGGTGGTAGGGTCTATCAACAAACATGATGATATATTGAGATAGCAAATACTTATACATTGTTCTAACCTACTTCTATAGGGTCTAACCTTCTCATATGCAAGATACTTATACATTGTTGAATTGGAAAGTTTAGGACAAGTATTTAAAAGGGAAGAAAATGCTAGCTTCAATAAAGAGGTTGTTTTTACAGGAGGGGTGGGTGCCTTTTAAAACAAAATGGAAGTGAGGGATAGATTTTGTCATATACTTTGCATTTTCTACCCATAATAACATACATATAAAAACATTAAAATGGTGTCAACAAACTATTGCAAATACCTATGTGTTTCTTAACACTATACCACACATCCATTCAATACCAAATTTACATACAAATATTTCTAAAAAACTAAATAGACAAGTCAAAAAAGAAAATCCCTCGCCTCCAATTTCCTGCCTTTCTTTCTCGATTTTAAAGATTCCATTTAAATGTCCTGGAAAATAAAAGTAAACCACCTAGTTGAACTGCTCAAGAAAAAAATTATGCATTACAACACCATGAACCTTGCATTTTTGTCATTAACATTAAAAGAAAAAACGATGTTGATTAACATAAAGTCAGAAATTTACACCACCTATAATGCCCTAATTGCTTACTGAATCGTAGAAGAAATCCCAAAGTGAATGAATGCATGGATGTATTAATAAAATAATAGGAATCCTTTATAAATATCGTGGATTTTGAAGTTCCAATTGAGTGTTTTCTTTCTCTCCGTGGAACCTGCAATATATACTCAAATTTCAAACCCCTTCTCTCTAACCAACCCCAAAAACCCCTCTCCTCAACCAAATGACACATAAAAGAAACAAATTGTTCACGAATTTCCTCTCATACCCCCCAAAATTCCCCCTTTCACACCCATGTCGACCCCAAAAACCCATCTCCTCAACCAATTCACACACAAAGAAACTAATGGTAGTGAATTGTCTCTCAAACCCCACCCAAAAACGCCTCCCTTCCTACCCATGCAAAACAATAGGCGCCGACTGAGTTGTTCCAAGTTTCATGATGACTCCATACCTGTCGCTTTGAAATTAGGATTCAAATTTGTGCCACAAAATGATTATCAAGGTTTGTGCCACAGACTATGACTACGGTATGACTAAATGACTATTAAGAGTCAGTCGAGTAATTAACTTATTATATATATATATATATATATATATATATTAAACAAAATAACCTTACTAGACTACCCTGCTATACATACACAAAAACATTGAAATGAAGGATCGCATAGTGATCATATACATTGTAATGATGTCAATATGGAGTGTGATGTATGGGAGGTGTCAAGTGTAATATTGGAGATTTCTGAAGAATAAAGAAAATAATACCTTCTCGTGGATGTTTCCCCATTTTGAGGTTTTACCACATATAGTTTAATTTGCATACCAAACTTGAAATTCAATAGTGATACAACCAGGGGGTTGTTACATATAAATGTCTTCACAAAGATCACCATTCAAAAACAAACTCTTTACATCCATTTGGTGTAGTTCCCATTGATAAGATGCAACAAGAGAAAGAATAGTTCGCATAGTGTTCATTTTAGCAACTAGAGCAAAAGTTTCATTATAATCAATACCTTCTTATTGAGAAAAATGTTTTGCTACTAACCGGGATTTATGTTTTTTAACGTGTCCTTCTACAGTAAATTTTTTCTTATATATCTATTTTCAATCAACTAAATTCTATCCAAGAGGAAGGGGAACAAGATTCCAAGTCTTGTTCTTTATTAATGAGTCATACTCAACAGTCGTTGATTTTTCCCACTAAGATTTATCCTTAGCTTGAGCATACGTGGAAGGATCATCTGTAGCCAAAACTTTAGTCATAAGAGAAAAATCATATCTAGTTCAACAAGTATCAGAAAGAATACCAATCTTAGAACCTGCATATTCAAGAGTTTTTTCAGGCCCAAACATGAAGAGGGGTAGTGGCAGGAACCACTCTATTATCTTCGAAACATTCAGGAGGATCACTTGAAGACGTAGGTGAACTAGGATCAAGATTAGGCACAACGCTAGAAGAACGGGTGACCGAGATGGGAGTAGCATGAGATGAAGGCAAATTCAAGACAACATGAGGTTTAAGAGACCAAGGGGAAGTAGAGACTTCATTAAATTTATCATCACGTTGAATGATAACACCTTGGGTAGATGGATTAAATAACCTGTAAGCTTTAGAATCCTCACCATAACGTTTGCAGTGGATTTTTTTTGTTGTGTGTGGTTCTTCACTAGCTACCTAACCAGCCAACCCACTCTCCAACCAAAGGTCGTACGGACCGTACAAATCGACTTTTCTTGCTGCATGATTGTTTTATTTGGGTTTTTTTGCTGAATGACTTTTTTTTTGGCATTTTACAGGTGTCAAGGGTTGATTTACATTTTTTGGAGGCCAATTAGCTATTGCAAAGGCCGATTAGTTGTTGCAGAGGCTTATTTCCACAACAAGAAGGTTGATTTTTTTACAGTTGCACGATTTTTTCCAACTTGACCTTGTTTTCTCTTCAGATCCGCCCATAATCTAAATTTGAACTATGGAAGGCCAAATTTGACTGTTGAACTATATTTTTTTTCCTTGTTGGGCTTCCTTTCACCCTCCACACAAGTCGTACTACCATTTTTTTCTTGTAGGGAGGACTGTACTAATGGTTTAGTGTTGAAGGTAATTTCCAGCTTGGTTTTTCCACGTTGTTTCTTGTTGCGGGTAATTTCCAGTATCTTTTTTTGCACTGTGGTAGCTCATAAACAAGGTAAGTTACTTCCAACATTCATCACAAGTAAGAAACATTATGTTTATTCTTGTCATTAGCTTCTTGTATTTTTGCATTAGGGTTTAGTTTCTCAATTTTTTCATCATGTTTGCAAAGATTATCTCTTATTCTTGATTTTTGTGTGTCACTAATCTACATGCGTGGAAGATATTTTTTGACATTTTCAGGAGCATGTATCTCTAGAATTTTATCATGGTGACAACAAGAAACCATCCAATGCTTAAGGATTAATTGCTTAATGGATAGATTTTTCAAGTGATATCTTTTTTATTTTGATCATATTTTTCTCTCTATTTATATGTTGTTGATGACCCTTGTTCTGTAAAAGCAATTTTATTTTTTTATGGGCTTATCATGATCATTATATGTTTTACTCTTGGAAGTTCTTGTGTGCATATTATCTCTCTATTTACTTCACTTTCTCCATAGTGGTTTTTTGTGAAGAGTTGTGGGATAGTTTGGTTCTGCAAATTGTTCCTATTTTGAGTTTCTAAGCATATTGATATTGCCATTCAACATTTATTATTGAAAGTTGCAAGCGTATTCTTCTTGCACTTTATTGAGGATCTTATTGCAGCTGTAATGAATTCCTACATTGTTCCTCTCTTCAACTTATCCTTGACAACAAAAAAGTTTGAAACTATTTTCCACTTTAGTTGGGATGTTTGAACTTGTAATCAAGGGGAATGTAATGTAATGTAATTACATTCCATTTCATATCACCATATTCCAGTAATAATTTAATGTCACAAAGTGCCATCTTGTACTGTAAAGTCGTGATGATTATTTGTGGGGCTCATTTTTTTTATGGATAGACCATTGGGTTCTTGTATTCTTAATGTAATCTTCAGTAGAATTCTTTGGTTGTGAAGATTGTTTGTTGGACATGTTTCGATGTATAGATCTGGGGTTCTTGTATTTGTAACACGGTCTACTACGGTATTATTGCACCTGACAGCTTGGTTGGGACAACTATCTGCTTGCGACATGTTTTGTTGTATTGGCCATCCAAGGTTTCTATACACTATTGTGGTGTTTTGCAAGAGATCGTTCAACTATCAGTTGATTTATGGTTGTGATGATTGTGTGCTAGCTACATGTTCTATTATTAAGGGGGAGTGTTGATGTAATGCCATCTTCATCCATAAGTGTCAGTTTGGAAGGTATTGCCTTTCTTATTCTTGCAGTAAGTGTTGGAAGTTATTGTAATTCCATCTTCCTCCATAAGTGTTCCTTCTCCCTAGTCATCATTAAGGAGGAGTGTTGGAATATGTAATTATGCCTTGTGTGGTATTGTTGAAATGTATTAATTTGGAAGTTAATAATGTCTACTCTTATGCAAAAGAGTTATCCCACATTCATCATGGGGTAAAACACTCTTGTTATCATTTATTATATAAAGAGGTGAAATTACATTTATCCTTCATGTATTATTGGGATGCAATTCCTCCATATCTCCTGGTATATAATAGAGCTAAGAGAGACCCATGTGATACACATACACAAAAACATTGAAATGAAGGATCACAAAGTGATCATATACATTGGAATGATGTGAAGATGGAGTGTGATGTGTGGGAGCTTGTTGATACTGAGAGTGGGG
>SNQJ01S0076991.1:0-22727 GCA_010110895.2 Picea sitchensis | reverse complement strand
GAGGGGTGAATCAATATCAAGTATAATTTATCACTTTTTACAACTTTACTTTCCAAGCATATAATATATCCAATGAAGATCAGAAAAATAGATACACAATGTACAATAGATATAAGTGGAAATCCACTAAATGTTTTTCTTATATAATTAAATATTTTATTCAAAGGAAGCTATAGCTTCCAAACTCTCCAGCTCCAACTGGAGGGAGGCTCCAACCCCTAATTTTTAGCCTTCAACCTAAAGGAAGCTCCAACTCCCTATATTTTCCAGCACCGTCCGGAAGGAGGCTACAACACCCCTTTCCTTGCCCCTTCCTTCCACCCTTAAATATATAAATATGAAAGAATCAATTTGTCATAGTCACCATCAAACTAGAAATACAACAATCACATAAACTTGGTCAAGAGTTCTTCAAGATTGATCTGTTGCCCATACACCTTCTGTAATTCTTCACTAGTTGTTCAAATTACAGAGCTCCTCACATGACAGATACTAGGCAACTGGCGGGGCCTTACGTGACGAGGCTAGGTCTACCCGCGAGGGCCTCGTAGGACACTCCTTGCTCAACGAATGAAGGACTGCTAAATTAGGGCCTTTCATAAAAACCTCCTTGCACCTGTAACTCTGACCTTCCTTGTGCCTGTAGCTCTGATTCCTCCTGTGCCTTCACCACTAAACTTATGCTTAGAGATAATTAGCTTGGATGATTCAAATGGGATGGTCTTCCATGTGTATTTATACTCTTCCATACAGTTCCTTTTTTGACATTAGGGACGACCTATCATTTCTTGTCTTGCAATTCTTTTCTTTAATCGACTTAAGGGTCGACCTGTAATTTCTTGTTTCCAATTCACATGGTCATCTTCAAGAGAGCATATCTCCTCAACCGCGAGGAGCCATGTGGCGTGCCACCTATCATTGGAAATGGCTTGATGAGGGCTATCAATACACAGGGGTTCTACAAGCATTTGTAATGTCCTTCATGCTCTTTTTATTCAATCAATTTGTGGGGCTTTTAAAATTCTTCTAGGGTTGACATCAATGACAACCGATTTCCAATAGAGCTCAAGTGTAGGATTGTAGATTTCTAAAGAATACATAAGACAATACCTTATCGTGGATGTTTCCCCAATTTGGGGTTTTACCACATATATCTAGTACACTGTTTTTCTCTTGTCTATTTCTTATTATGATTAAATGTTGTTGTTATATGGATAGGAGGATAGTCTAGTATGGCTCTTCTATTTAATTTTGTCGTATGTTTATTCACATGTCTCAATATTCCAACAATATATATATATATATATATAGTATGACTTTTTTTTTTGTTGGCTATACTATCTCTGACTTGTTGGACTAGCTTGTGGCTGAGATGCCACGACCTAGGGGCATCTAAGCCGTCAAAATCACCCGGGGATCGCACCCGGTTTGGACCGCATCAACCCTTAACATGGTTGGATTTGAGATGTTCCCAGGGGTTTCGAACCGGTGACTTTCACTTACGGAGTGACTTAACATCGCACGCCCTCATCGACTACTCTAGACCTCGAGGACATATATTGTATGACTATTAAGGGATATGTAAAGTTGTTATATGCTTATGGTTTTCAATCCCATAGGGGATTTCAATATAGGTGAACAATAATTGTTAATATATCTGCTATGGTTTGGCCAAATGATAATCATCATGTACTGTAAGGCATCCAACTAAGCAATATGGGGGCGACTCGGCCTAAGTTCAAATTCCTCCCTTACTCGAGAGTTGTGCTTGAGGGGTGTGCAATTTCTCCAGTGGTTATAGTGGAAACAGATAGGCTCGATCTTGGGTGGCGTCTAGAAAAGGATTGCCAAGTTACCGATTCTGTTGATATAGAAAAATAAATAATTATGTTAATACAATGTGACATGAATGGAAAAGGAAATTGCAACTTTAGAATTTATATGGCAGTTCGTAGGCATGTGACATTCCACCAAACTAGCTAGGAGAAGGTGGAAATAAACAAACAAACAAAATTAAATTTTGAGGATGTCAAAGACCATAATATTCCTAAGCATGAGAGAATAAAAATTATGTGGATGTTTCAAGTCATCGACATAAATACTACTAATTCATATTCATTTGGTTGTTGTCTAGTTGTATTTTTTGTCCCTGGACTAAATTGCTAGTTCAAGTTCATCATTTTTAGTTGCGTTACTTAAAATTTCTCAACTTTGGTAGTATAAGACTATCATGACTAAATTTTTTGGTCACGTAGTCATTAATTACCCTTTTGGTGCTAGTGATTAAATAGTGCAATGTTTCATTTCCAAGAGGTGTCTCAAGCCTCCAAAAGTTTTGACTTCATAAAAAATGTGCCATGTCATCTTCAAGGAGCCCAAACATCACATCAAGTGTCCCATCATCAAAAGGTGCAAGGTTTCATCATCCAAGTGAAACATCCCATCATCAAGGGGTGCCATCATCCATGGAAAAGTGCCACATCATCTCTCCAAGTCAAACACCCTCAAGAAAAGGTCTAATGTCTTCCTAGGAAGGTGAAATCTCACATCATCAATCATCATCATACATGGAACGTCCTGTCATCAATGACCTCAAGGTCATGTCCACATGTGCGAGGGGGGTCTTGTGAATGGAGCCATGTGATAAAATCCTCCAACATCCTCCTAGGAATGCTAGACGACAAGGATGGCCTCCATACTAGCAGGGTAATAGCCTCTCAACATCCTCCAAAGGGTATAGGTGTCATCCAATCATGTGCAAACATCATCTAAGGAGGGGGGATCATGTGGTCCAAGATGCATCATGAAGACTGGAAGTAAGGTACACAATCCAAACACAACATATAAAGTGAGTCATGTTAATACCAAATCCATTAGATAGATCTCATAAAATGTCTTCTTTAAACTTCACACTAGCTTACAAATTATGCAAATTTTCAAGTCTAGGTATGGTAGGGTCATTATTAGCCCCTATTAGGTGTGTTAGCACCTAGACCAAGAAGTATGTCCCAAGGAACCCATCAAAGAGTATGTGGAATGGTAGTGTTGTGGATTGGGGTTTAATTTATGGGGTGCATGTCACTGACATGCAAGGCCATGTATAATAGTCATCCTCATGAGTGTTTTTATAGAGGAATCGCTTAGGCAATGACTCGGTGAGGTACCCTTTCCTTGACACCATGTCTTTCCAAACCCCTGTTTGCCTTTTTCTTTATAACTTTAACATCTTTTGGATTTTAACATTTGATTTGATAAATCCTTTCATAAGATATGCATTCATTGCATGGGACCTATGGTGATGACCTCTTACCGAGGGGGTAGAGCTCATGCTTCTTTCTTTTCTTGGTTTTTAATACTTTGTTTTTCTTTTTTATTTATTTCCCTTGCATTTGAATTGGATATTTTTCTCTTTCTATGTCATTTTTTGTAAAGTTGCATCAACCTCGGGTTTTCTAGCCCTTTCTTCTCATGGGATTATGAGGCACAAACCTTTTTAGTGTACATGTAACACCCATCCCAAAAGAAATAACAACGAATAGGTGACAAAGGGAAGGTCTTTGACATGCTCCGGAAATGACATCTTTTTATACCATATTTTCCTTACCTTTAACCCCTTTCCGCTTACCTAGACTTTGTATCAATCCATCATTGTGTGGGATTTAGACTTAATGTGTTTCCATTACATTTCTTTAGTGCTTTACATGAATTTATAATTAAACATTAGAAAATGATCATATTTGCATTTAACTTTGAGTTAATCTACAAAGACGATGTGTCAGACAAGTTGTTGTGTAGAATGTGATATCGCCATAGGATGTCTTTTGGTTCCCACTGATGCAACTCAGTTGTTGCAACTCCCATGCAATTGTCGCAACTCCTTACAACATTTGTTGCAACTTTGAACATTGTTGCAACTATGGAACATCAATGCAATTCTGAGCACTATTGTTGCAACTCTGAGCACTATTGTTGCAACTCTAAACATTGTTGCAACTCTGGAACATTGTTGCAACTCTGAGCATTGTTGCTACAACTATGAACATTGTTGCAACTCAGGAGCATTGTTGTTGTGAATCTAGGTTGGTGATGCAACTCTTGAAGGTAGTTGTTGCAACTCCCACACAATTGTTGCAACTCCTTACAACAATTGTTCAACTCGTCCAAAGAACGATGCTACAATCGAAACTTTGAACCATCG
Organism: Picea sitchensis; assembly: GCA_010110895.2. NCBI lineage: Eukaryota > Viridiplantae > Streptophyta > Pinopsida > Pinales > Pinaceae > Picea > Picea sitchensis. The sequence continues at coordinate 18,529 of SNQJ01S0076991.1, read as the reverse complement.
GAATTGTGAGCCAACAATAGAACTATGAGCCATTGGAACCATGGGCCATGATGTTACTACTCTACGTGACAATTATGGATCCATGCAACAATAATGTTAACCCAAGCAAATTAAATATGTGGGGATATATTTGTGATTCTAAGACAAAATATTAGTTTGAGTGGTTAACCAAGAACCTTGGAATTCTTGAACAAAAGATCATGGAGTTATTTAGTAAAAGATAAAGAAGTTATTTGTTATTTTATAATTGTTAGAAAAATATCTTGGAAGATATCTATTATTAGCTAATTGTTAGCAAAAGATCTTGGAGTTATTCATTAATTACCAATTGTTAGCTAGAAACTATTCATTATTTAGGAAATTGTTGTAACCACTGTGGATTTATTAAATCATTTAGATACTCGTTATTTCTAGTTTCCATTAAATTTATGTATAAAAGAGAGCACTCTCTCCACTATTCAGGGAGGACTCTTAGAGTAATGTCTGAATGACAATGGAATAATTCATTAAGTTTTTATTTTAATTGTAGTTTTATAATTTCTGTAGTGTGTGATTTAATTAATTCATTTAATTTATTTTCTTTGCATATTTGTAATAGATTTAATTCTTTTGATTAACTTAATTAATTTAATTGATTTATGTTGTAATTGTTGATATAGAATAATATCAACACTCTGTTCTATGGAGGCAAGGCCCACTCCAATAGAACAGAGTGTTGTGTAGTTTAGGTAGCTTCTTTGATTTCTTGTTGCGTAATTTAATTATGTAGTTATCTATTCACGTAGGATTTCTTTTATTTAATTTTGTAACTAGTTTCTTGATTCAATTTGTTCATGCAATTAGATTACTCATATGGGATTGTGCTTATATATTCATGCAATTAAGTATTCATATTAGATTTCATTTATTTATTTGTTTCTAAAAATTGATGGGTTTCATTATTTTATGTCGTTGAATAACTATGCTTAACACAATGACTACATTTGTTGGTTTGAGTAAAAACGGTGATCTTGGTGAGGATTATATTAGATTAGTTTTCTTTTCTGCAAGTGTGACATTTACTTTCCATGCAAGTGTGACATTTACTTTCCTGCAAGCGTGATATTTAATTTTCTGCAAAAGTGTGTTTCAATTCCCACAAGTGTGACATTTACTTTCCTGCAAGTGTGACACTTACTTTCCTGCGAGTGTGATATTCACTTTTCTGCAAAAGTTTGCTTTCAATTCCTCCAAGTGTGGATTTTTGTAGAACCTTTCCAGAGCTTGAGAATTGTCTATACTCTGACTACAAAAGTAATCATTGATACTACAACCACATATCAAACCAGTGGAAGAGTAGAGTGTAGCCTACACATACAGTGCATGGTAACTTGCAAATTCCATAAAAGCCCCAGATTAATAATTAAATTTACAGTATTTCTAGTTGTCTTTTTGAGAAATTAAAATGTTAATTAAAAATTCTGTCATTTTCGACATCGTTGTCGGGGAGTTACCAAAGGCACATTTTGATTCTTTCAATGGTTTGAAATTCTTTCTAGCATTTTGATTCTTGCATTGGTTCAAATAACATTCTTTCATTTTTTTAGCATAGCATATGATTGAGTTACTAAAATATTTTTTGTGGTGCAGTAAGAGCCACCCATAGTACTAATCTCTCTTTTGCAGGAAGTCGGGCAGGAGGAACGAAATGCATCAGCGAATGAAGAGAAGAAGCCAAGGGGATGAGAAAGCCTTCAAATTTGATTTTGGAACAAGGTTGCACATGTACGCTCCCGATACATGAGCTGCAACTCTTGAGTATGAGCAACTGCAACTCCTTGCTTGAGAGTAGCTGCTGCAACTCTGGGTTGTTGACACCGTTGTTGCAACTCTTGTCGTTGATGCAACTCTTGTCGTTGTTGCAACTCTGTGTTGTTGTGACTGTCACTACAAGACTGTTGCTGCAACTTACTATTGTGTGACTCTGGTATGTGAGCTTTGCAAATTAAAATTTTGTTGTTGGGCATGAAAGTGAAAATATTAGATGTCATTTTCCATCTATCCTTCTCTCCTTCCTCCACTTTTATGACATTCTTCTTTCTCATTCTTCATCTCCCCCTCTTCTCCTCCCTCCCTCATCCACTAAATCATGGTTATTTTCTTCAATGCACCCAGTCTCTTTTTTTTTGGGAAATTGCACGATAAATCAATGAATCAATGTTTAAGGAATTAATGGTTGGAAAAATATATAATGATTTTTTAGTCTGCTTGGTAAAGTGTGGTTACATGTCTCATCTCCTCTATTTTCTTGGTGACATATTGTTTCACTATAAGTCCTCAATGGTAGGTGCATCTAAGAATGTGGGATTGACGTTGGTACATCTTGTATCCAGACTATTCTTCTAGAAACCTGGTGAGCACCATGGTTGGGTATCTAGGTGTCTCAGTAGATGGAAATATGTCCATAGGATGACCAATAGCTTAGTCTCTACAATCAGGTTGATGTTTGGTCCTGGAATACAATAGGTTCCCATTCAAACTTATACCAGTGTTTGGCCCAAAGTTATGGTTGGTTCCCAGCTGGTATATTGCTCCAAAATCATAGTCTTCAAGTGAACAAAGGATCCAAATCATCTAATAGATTTAAACCAAGTTTTCTTCATAAACTTACATGTTTCATCTTCTCTATTTGCTTCTTAGTGAATGACTATCATACTAAAAATAATGTAATATTGAATCTGATACATCTTGTATCCAAAAGATTCTCCTAGAGAACTAGTGAGCACCATGGTTGGGTACCTAGGTGTCTCAGTATATGAGAAGATGTCCATATGATGACCAATGGTTCATTCCTTACATCCAGGATGATGTTAGGCCCTAGAGTACCACAAGTTCCCAATCAATCTTATATTAATGTTTGGCCCAAAGGTATGCTTGGTTCCCAATTGGTATATTGCTCTAATTCACAGTCTTACAAGAGAATGGTAGGAGAATCATCATTTGATTAAGCCAACTTCTAATTTTCTGCAATTTTTTGTTACAATTTTTCCAAAAACATAGTTGGATTCGAAATTCTAATTGTTAAACATTATGTTTGGCACCTCAAATCATTTCATATTTTAAGTAATGGGGCACTTCATGAACTCCCACAGTGGTTATGTCATGATCTCATTGCTATCATATTCTTGATTTAGGTATTGTCTTTGCATTTTTCTTCATGGCTTGTCAAGGTCATCACTCTCAATCTAGGCATTGGATGCTTGAAATTTTTGGTATTTTGATAACCTAATTTGAAAATCATATGCCTACAAAAATTCATGCATATCTAAATCCTGATCTAAGAGATATATCTTGTTGACCAAATCATGTAGCATAGGGGCTTGTTAAAATTACTAAAAACATAGTTGGGACAACTCTATTTTGAGAGACCATATGGGAATGATTTTAAAACATGTTTATATATAAAACATCCCTTGATATATAGTTTCTAACCCAACTCGAATTTCTCAATTTGGATATCAAACGAAAAAGATATGGCCACGATACTTACTACTTGTCAAGCAGAAAAATCAAGAACAAAGTTGGGATAGTTAGTTTTTGGGAGATCTAATGGATGAATTTTGAAAAAATATTTCTATGGTGTATTCTCCTATGAATATAGTTTAAAATTCAAGTGGATTCACTCAATTTCGATGTCATACGATAAATTTATGCCTAAAATACTAGTTGCTTGTCCTAAATCTGCATTGCTCAAACTTTGTTTCCTAGTCTGTTCATTGGAATATTTGACCCATCAGTTCTTCTTGTTTTCCAAACTTTTTTCTAATGGAGGCACCTACATGAATACGATTTCATATCCAATTGGAATCATTTCAATCTACCACCAAATGAAAAATTTACACCCAAAACCGTGATTGTTGGTCCAGGCTACAAATTAAAACCAACTCTAACATGCAGGATGTTCCTCAAACTATTTGGCATATAATTTCAAGGAATTTTCAAAACTAATTTATAAAAAGGATAGACCTATGAATATAATTTATTTTTTCTTTGGAATCACTTCAATGGGACATCATACAAAGAAGTAATCAACAAAACATTGTTTGATAGTTTGAGGTGGCCACCATTCCTCAACTGGTTAAAAAATGAATTTTTTTGTTCAATCATTCTTTGGATCTGATTAATAAGCACTATTTTTCAATTTTTGAATATTTCATGGGTGAAGAGAGCTTGATCATCTCTCTTCATCCATGATTTCATGTTTTATTGCAGGAAAGTGCTCGTTTTTTGTAGGTCTTGGGAGGATCAAGAAGGTCAATCCATGCACAAGTGATTCTTGAAGACAAATTTTTATGACATCCAATAGGGATATATAGAGTCCTTGCATTTGCCATGATTTGAAGCTCAAATTTCTAGGAGCTTATTACAAGGCTGCTACTCAAGGAATGTTGCAATATAGTTGTTGCAACACAGTTGCTGCAACTCCCACGTAATTGTTGCAACACTTTACAACAATGGTTGCAACTTTCCAGGGACCTATTACGCGCTAAAATTTATTACAACAATTGTTGCAACACCATTGTTGTAACACTAGAATATGCAACACCCACACAGAAGCTGCAACACCAAAACTATGACACATTACAGTTGTTGTTACACCATTGTTGCTACTCGTGTGTTTCTACTCCTGTCTTATTAATGGATCAAGAATAAGATAAATGAAGAATTGGTTTGAAGAAGAAGCAAATACCAGTGTTCCAAAAATCAAGTTCCACTACCCTTGCTACAAATGAATCATTTTTTCTCATTTATCAGTACCGCGGCATGCCTATGCATTTCCTCCCTCCTTATTCGAAATAATTGCATGTTGAAGTTCATGAAGTTCCTTTGATTATGTGGTTTCCCTTAAAGACTTGATCTTTTCCTTATAATATATTTTGGATAACCACTACTATCAAGTCACAACTTCAACCTCATCACTTCCTACTTCCTGCTCTGACCATCCCTAACCCATGCAATAAAGTGACTTGACTCACTTACAATGTTGAGTCATCTTGTTATCCCATTCCCTTCCTTAATAAATTTGACGGTGAAAACCTATCTCAGGCACCATTAGACCTTGGAATTCTTGAAAACCAACTTGTTGGCAGGCATTCCTTGGAAATAAATTTATGATTGTGAAAACCCTCTGGGCGTAGTTAGATAGATCTTGTTTGAAAACCAACTTGTCGGTGGACAATGTTTGCAAATAAAATAAGAAATAAACAATTTCATCAAGGTTTCTCTCTGAATAAATATCTCTAAGTTTCGCTACTGCATTATAAGGTTGTTCCAGATCTCAGTCCATAACTCATGCTTTGCTCCAAAGTTCCAAGCTCCACAACACTCTTTCTTACAAAGTTTGTTACATTATGGTGGACCATATCAAATCTCTTGTCTCTGAGGATGATGTTGTAAACAATATGGAATTCTTAGGTAAGTGAATATATGCATATTTTTCTTTTATTTAATCTAAGTTCATTAGATGTTATAGATTTGTATTTGGAAAGCCACTTGGGCCTCTGTCCTACTTCCTCATGTTTTTCCATTTCTCAAGGGTGGACAATTTCTTCAGTTTGGGGGAGGAATATAATCATTGTTACATACCATAACATCCCCTCACCATATTATCCATCCCCACTTCAATATCCATGCATGGGAAGGATTCAATGTTGCCAACAATAGAAGGCCTTGTTGCTACCACACAAGAACCAACAGTAAAGGACCTTGCTGCCGCCACACAAGAACCAACAATAAGAGAAAAATAAGGTATTGGTGTTGCTCCACAAGAACCAAAAACATAAAAATAAGCAGTTTAAGGGGACAACCAACATTTTCTAATGTTATATCTTTGTTTCCTAATCCGTGAGCATTTTTTAGGTCCGGTACGTTGAAACATGGTTTTGTGTAGCATAATTTCTAGTAAATCATAGTCCATCTGTAGAATAACACAACATTGTTTTCTTGTCCTTTCCATACAAAAGATTCAGTTTGGGGGGGAGGAAAACTGTCATCTGGAGAGGAATGAGTTGCCCCACAAGAACCTACAGTAGAAGAAGTTGTTTTAGAATCCATTCCTACATGTTGTCACACAAGAGGACACAATTTTTGGTATGTACAACAACAATTATCAATGTGTAAAAAACAACAAGAATTTTTCAACATAAGAAAGTCCTATTATTGTTACACAAGAACCAACAATAGGAAGTCTTGTTGTTGTTACACAAGAACCAATACTAGGTCACAAAATATCACCATGTCATGAGTTATGATTTATTGTTGTTACTCCTATTATAACAATGTTGTTGTTACTATGTTTTTTTTTTAAATATACTATGTGCATAAATTGATTTGTTTATATCTTGAGATATGTTCATTAGATGGTCATGATTTAAAATAGGACAAGAATTCTTGCAAAATTTCACAGAAAATTAGTTTTCAATTTGAGAGAAAATGGCTAAAGAAGCTTGCTACTACTCCTATAACACTCTTGCTACAACTCACCTGTAGCAACTTATTTTCTTATATCTTGAGGGTCATGAACCGAATCATTGTGATTTCCTATGGACAAAGACATTAAATTGGGATAAATGCAACCACCAAAAATCTCCTTAATTCAGAGTATTGTTTGCATGAAATAACAACTTTTCAAATCTACTGCAACTCCCTAAGTAGGTTTGTTGCAAGCTTACTAGAATTGTTTCAAGATGCTAATGGTGATTTTAAAGGATGGTTCTTGACAACTCATAGAAAGCATTTGAGGCAAATGAAAAATGTTAACAATAGAAGAAAGGTATGCAGTGGAGAAACAAAAGTGTCCCTATAATTTAGCTGATACAAGGCACTAGGTTGCATGAGGACATGCAACATTTTCGGCTAGGGGGAGATGACAAGCTCCAGAAATGGCATCTTTTTATACCATATTTTCCCTACCTTTAACCCCTTTCCACTTAACTAGACCTTGTATCAATCCATCATTGTGCATGGTTTAGACTTAATGTGTTTCCATTACATTTCTTTAGTAATTTACATGAATTTATGATTAAACATTAGAAAAAGATCACATTTTCATTTATCTTTGAGTTACTTTGCAAAGACAATGTGTCAGACAGATTGTGCATAATGTGATATCGCCACGGGATGTATTTTGGTTCCCACTATTGCAACTCCCACGCAGTCGTTGCAACTGCTTACAATAGTTGCTACAATTTTGAACATTGTTGCAACTTTGAGCACTATTGTTGCAACTCTGGACATTGTTGCAACTCTGAGCATTGTAGTTGCAACTTGGGAGCACTGTTGTTGTGACTCTGGGCTAGTGATGCAACTATTGCATGCAATTGTTGCAACTCGACAGGGAACTATTTGCACTAGAACTCATCCAAAGAACGATGCTACAATTGAAACCTTGAACCATTGGAATCGTGAGCCAACACTGGAACTATGATCCATTGGAACCATGAGTCGTGATGTTACTACTCTATGTGACAATTATGAATCCATGCAACAATAATGTTAACCCAAGCAAATTAAAGATGTGGAGATAATTTTGTGATTCCAAAACAAAATTAGTTTGATTGGTTAACCAAGAACCTTGAAATTATTGGGCAAAAGATATTGGAGTTATTTATTATTTGCTAATTGTTAGCAAAATATATCGGAAGTTATCTATTATTTGCTAATTGTTAGCAAAAGATCTTGGAGTTATTCATTAATTACTAATAGTTAGATGGAAACTATTCATTATTTAGGAAGTTGTTGTAACCACTATGGATTTATTAAATCCATAAGTGGGTTTATTTAGATAGTCGTTATTTCTAGTTTCCATTAAATTTATTTATAAAAGAGAGCACTATCTCCATTATCCAGGGAGGACTCTTAGAGCAATGTCCGAATGACAATGGAATAATTCATTGAGTTTTTATTTTAATTGTAGTTTAATGATTTCCGTAGTGTGTGATTTAATTAATTTATTTATTTTATTTTATTTGCATATTTGTAATAGATTGATTCCTTTTGATTAACTTAATTAATTAAATTGATTTATGTTGTAATTGTTTATATAAAATAATATCAACACTCTGTTCTATGGAGGTAGGGTCCACTCCAATAGAACATAATGTCGCGTATTTGAGGTAGCTTCTTTGATTTCTTGTTGCGTAATTTAATTACGCAGTTATCTATTCACATATGATTTCATTTATTTAATTTTGTAACTAGTTTCTTGATTCAATTTGTTCATGCAATTAGATCACTCATGTGGGATTGTGTTTATATATTCATGCAATTAAGTATTCATGTTGGATTTCATTCATTTATTTGTTTCTAATAATTGATTGGGTTGCATTCTTTTATGTCGTTGAATAACTGTGTTTAGTGCAATGACTACATTTGTTGGTCTGAGTAGAAACGAGGATAATCTTGGTGAGGATTAGATTAGATTAGTTTTCTTTCCTGCAAGTGTGACATTTACTTTCCTGCAAGTGTGATATTTACTTTTCTGCAAAAGTGTGTTTCAATTCTTGCAAGTGTGACATTTACTTTCCTACAAGTGTGACATTTACTTTGCAAGTGTGATATTTATTTTTTCTGCAAAAGTGTGCTTTCAATTCCTGCAAGTGTCGATTTTTGTAGAACCTTGCCAGGGCTTGAGAATTGTCTATACTCTGACTACAAAAGTAATCATTGATACTACAACCACATATCAAACTAGTGGAAGAGTAGAGTGTATCCTACACATACTGTGCATGGTAGCTTGCAAGTTCCATATGAGCCCCTGATTGATAATTAAATGCACAGTCCTTTTAGTTGTCTTTCTAAGAAATTAGAAAGGTAATTAAAAATCTCATTAGTGTTATTTATGATAATGGATATGGACACGTTACCCCCATTAAGGGCCCCCATGTAATGGTTCAAATTCTAATAAATCTAAATACATAAATAAACATAGCAATTTGCAACCATTAATTGGAAAAGTAAAGATACATTAATCATGATCACATAATTCACAAGAGTGGGGGACAACATTCCTCCCAATATTTAATCTAACATGTCACAACAGCGTGTGGGGGACGACTCTCCTCTTAACCATCCTCTTATTCGTCATGAATTAGAGCCCCTGAGCCCTCAATCAATTACCTATGTCATCTTCCAAGCCTTTCCATCAATTGCAGCAACAAAATATCCCCCACTTCCTTCTCCACCTTCATCATATAGAATTCTTCTTACCCATCCCTGCAAGAAGTTCCATGCATGGATTACACTGAAGTTCCATGCATGGATTGCACCTATTATGAAGTAATTAATCGTGCATTTTTTAACCTTTTCTTAATTTAGCTTTTCTTTGATTCCTTTTAGTAATTTGTCTTTTTTTTTCTCTTTTCATTTTATTATAATTTCTTGGTTATTTTATTATCTTTTTATTTATTTATTATTATTATTCTTTTTATTTTAATTAGTTATTATCTTTTCATTATTTGAAGACTATTTATTTTCAATCTAATACTTAAATTGAAAGTATGGGGCATTACATACTCCCTCCCTTTATGGAACTTCGACTCAAAGTTAAATTTAATTATGCTACTTGTATAATTTTAATTTATCCCTGTATCTTCCACAACACCCTCTGTTTTAACTAGTATAAGGGCCACCCAAGTGACCATAATAGGGATCAAAAGTCCACATCAAAAAACCGGGGAAGCATGAGCACTCTCTAGATTTTCTTCTCAACTTTCGGAACCAAGATTAAATCCTATCGATCTAACCAGAGCCCAAGGATCAAGACCTCATCTACCCAAGCATGCATCTAGTATGGTACTCACGTACCCTAGGCATCTCAAAAGGTTGACCTAAAATTCCTCTACAAATCCTATCAGGTACCCAACCCCAAGCATCGAGGTCCAGTCCCACAAAACCACTGACAAGTACTATTCCATCCCTTCTCCTAAAATTCAACATCACAACTTCAATATCAAACACTATGGCCTTCTCAAGATGGTCTCATTTTCCATTGAGAGTTATACAAGGCAAGAGAACCACTAGCATAATTTGGTTGAATGAGTTTGTCCCCAATCCATAAGGTGTTACTTTGTAGATATTCTCCTTCATAGGTATGGGCTCCCACAAGATCATCAAATCAACTAGCCCTCTCAGCCCACTAGTGGATTTCATGTCCATCACCACCTCACAACATCAAGCAATGCATTAGTTATAATCATAATATCATCATCTCATAGAAAAGAATCCTCGTGGTAACTCTTGCATTCATCACGAGAACACAACTTTATTATCATCACGACATCATGAATAGTAAGGCACCACATGCTCATGCATGTCATCATAAAACATCTTATCATAAAAACTTCATGCAATTACCATATGTCATCACATCATGAAATACTATCATGAGATCATAATCCTCAACATATCTTTATCAAAGATATAACATTACATCGACATAAAAATTGAACCACATTTTGACATAACATCATGAATATGGTAATCATTTCAACACATATCACATGTAGAAAAATGAAAACATCATGAGTGTTCTTATCATAATTCACTGGAAAAATCAAAATTATTAGCTTGTATAAATAAACAGTGAATACCAACTTTTATATCTAATGGAGGAAATATAATCAAAACATCCATCTAGTACATGGATCTACTTGGTTAAGTTTGTCAGCCCAAGCTAACACTACAAAGTATCATCAGTACTATGAGTGTCATATGATCATTCAAATACCAATTGTTTCCTAATTATCATTTCCTTTTCCTTCAACAATAAGGTTGACAATTTATGAGATATGTATAGTCACACTATCAGTATGCTAAAGTTTTCATATATTTTCCTTGTTTGAATACACTGTTGACTTTCACATAAACCCCATCATCTAGAAACACAATCTCTAGTCACGTATTATTTCCCCTCGTAGTGAAATTAGGTGAATTTCGACACTAAGATATTGTTGGCCTTACTAGCATGCTTTAAATCATCAAAATTCAAATTCCCAACTTTGTATATCTTCACATATATTTTTCGGAATGTCCACAGTTAGAGCCATTGTTTTACAACTTTTATTTATTCATTCAAAGATTGTTATATCCAATAGCATGTAAATACCAAGTCATCATTATTTAAGTTAACATCGTTCACTCTTGGAAGGATTAGCTCACCTAATCCAAATACACAACTCGTCATTGGCATACCAACTTCTTACTCCTCATCATAGGTGTTAACTCATCAACCTCGAAGTCTCAATTTATCAGATTTCATATTTTAATTTCCTTTGGAGATATAGAAACCAAGAAGTAGATAGTTGTTATACTTTGAACATTTAAACATTTTCGCAGTCTATCACTTATCATCCCTCACCAATCACAAGTGCTCTGGTTCATAACTTCTTATCTTGACACTTTTAAAATTATATAGGTCATTACTATGACCCTTACCAATCTTCCTTATTCATCATTCATGTTGCTCAATCCACTCATCAATATCCTTAAGAGAGCTTGCCACGAAGAGAGAGAGAGAGAGAGAGAGAGAGAGAGAGAGAGAGTATCATTTTTGTTGCATAAATTTTCCCTAGGATTTATTACATTTTTATAGCCCCCCTAACACTTTAATTCTATCCATTAGGTATACACCTTAAGGGAGTCATCTGAGCTTTGATTAATTTCTCTAATCCTGACAATTCCATATTATTGTTACTCAACTAAGCACCTAGCTCAACTATCACTAATATTTGATTAGCTAGGAGAGTATTGCCTTTATGATAAGGTATTTTGCTTGTGAAATTTTCACAATTTCTGCTTTGTCTTATTTGTTCCCATCCTATAACACTTATGGATTTATTACCTATTTAATATAATATAACCACGTTTTCTACAATTCCTTAAAGTGAAACTCACTATTATCATGATCGTTTAACTTCATTGGTTGATGGACAATATTTTCTTCCTTATAAACATCATCCTTATTTAGATCTTATAGTGATCCTTATCATTTTTGTATATGGTAATACTTTTGTGATTCCACAACCATTTTCCACAGGGTTATTCATTCACGGGATACCTCAAGAGTGCTAAGTTATTTAATCATGACAAATCCAAAATCTTCCATCATGTTCTAGAATAGGCTATTGCTTCTTGTTGATTTCTTATGCTCGTTTGGGAAACTTCCACTCACTCACTCTTTTCTATTCATCTCATCCTTCCAAGTTGGTTATGGTTATGAGGGTTACAATAATTTACCATCATTAGAAAATTGCAAGTTCACCATTTTTCCTTCCTCCACGAGGTAACTTCAGGAAATTCTTAATATGTCAGGTACATACTGCTAACATTGAGAATCAACTTAGAAACTTTCCTTTCTTTTTTAAAACCCTTGCCAATATACTAATTTTTTTCCCATCTTCTCAATCTAATAATAGGTTTACTATCCTTCCAAGGGTAGTTGCATACTATTTTAAGACATATTGCTTCCAGTTTTGACTTCATTTGATGTGTACTTTCGAGATATTTGTACTACTATTCTCTCAATTTGATCAATTATATGTTCCCCACCTCTTGCTTGAATAACCAATATTTTCTTTACTTCTTCTAGGTATCTAGGCAAGTTTATTGTATTATGTGATTGTATAGTACTTCATATTTGATGACCTTATCATGATGTCCATAGTTACGCCTCTAAGCATATACTCTCATGCATATGGGAACTCTTATGATACATCCTAGTCTTCTCATGCACTCAACAATGCATGACCAAAACATGATTTCATTATCTTATTTCTTAATATATCATTTAAACAAATTATAAGTTGTTTTTACTTATGCAATAATGATCTTTTATAAAAACCACTTATTCCCACTTTTAACTCAACATAAGTACATATTGCTCGCACTAGTTAACATAAAATAACATAAGTACATATAGAAGAATCTATGTCAAGTGGTATTACCAGTACATTGATTAGTTTTAGTTACTTAAATCTTTTTTTTATTACCATTCTTCCCTTATTGAGAAGCAAAATCCTCAAAACAAAGTCAACCAATAATCTTTTAAAAAAATGTACAAAGTCAACCAATAATCTTTTAAAAAAATGTACATAAATGATCACCATAGATCCATCATATATATTTTCAAACATTAATATCTTAAATCAATATCTTAAATCACATCATTAAATTTCCATTTCATTAACTTTTAACTTTATTTTCTTATGGTAGGATGAAAAATCAAATATGATATTGACCCATCCATTATATTTCATATTATTTTTCTTTAAATAATGATATAATTAAATATTATTATAAGTCTTACTTAACCAAGTCACAAGACCACACGTTCATTGAATCATATTATTATACTTCTGACTTAACCCACCCACAATATCACATTCATTGAATCGATACACTAAATAACTACAACAACAAAAAGTTATTATATTCATTCCATATCATAAAAAGCATAAAAAGTAATTCATTAATAACATAGCTACTAAAAAAAGTGTTTAAAGTAGCTATCCTACATAGAGAATTAAAGTAAGGAAAGACAAACATGCCTTACTACCAATTTTACCTTGCTTTGTTTTTTTCTTTATTTTTTTGTTCCTTCTAATAATTTTTTTTTTTTCATTTCAAATTTATATATATTTTAATTAATAAAAATAAATTAAAAAAATACAAATAAAAAAATATATTAATATTAATATTATTTATTATTTCATTCCTAAACCAATCAATTATTAGTTAATTGCCATTTTACATTTTAACATGTCAGAAGTTTTTATTTAAAAATTCAAATTTATTATTTTCTTCAAAAAAATTGACATTGTAAAGATCGCCTACAAATGTGGGTGGCTAAGACAAAGATACAAGTAAGAGTATTAGAGAAAAAGAAGTAACAACAATAATCCAAAACCATATGGCAGGTATAAAGTCAATGAATCAGTACATAGTACCACCACCCTGATATGATCATGATTTATTTTAGCAAAGCAATTGGATCTGATAATCAACATTGAATCATATAGTAAAGAATCATTGTTTATCCCTTGGCTCCCCCCCTCACACCCCTTCCCCCTTTTTTAAGATGTTGAAGTAAGCAAAGCCAAATCAAGAACATATTTTTTTTCATTAACACATATCCACTACCATGTGTGCCAACCACACTTGCTATTGTTTCAAATGCCGAGGAAGCTTCATTGCTTCAAATAAATTGTTTTAACTCCCTTATTGATTCTGGAATTTAAGAAGTAACAAACAAAGAGGAATTTTGGTTAATGTTAAAATCTATAGGAATTATGGGTTTAACACCATAATATCACAGTGAAAGGCATTATTAGAAATAACAGAAATAAGTGGATCTTTTTCCACAAAATTCTCATACCCCCCATCATGGTTTAACATTATATGAGTTGGTATGTAAATGCATTGAATTAGAATCTATAATAGTTGAAAATACATATATTTCCATGTCTACATTCAAAAATGTGGAAGAAACATTAGTTTCTGAATATAGCATACTAGCAACCCCATCACTCCCATACACTATAAACACATATTTGTTTTTAGTATGAAATGCGAAAGAGAAGACACATTTGCAGATTCATACATGACCATTGAATTGGGCTCAAAATCAGGTAGAATTGCAAAGCTATCCATATTTTTAGATATGGTAGTGGTTGTGGAATCAAGTAGTGGACTAGATACCACATCTTTGCAGTTAGTAATTGACACCACCTCAATTGGACCAGACTCTTTCAGTTCCACATTTTGGAGGCATGTATGCATCATTTCTATGTGCAATGTCTACTAGTTCAATGCACAATCTATTAGTTAAATCAATATTCCACATGCATTTGCATGGGTAAGAGGTTAACTGGTTTATTGTATTAAATGACCAAAATTTTAGTTAAATTCTTTTCGTATAATAGGCATGGTTGCACGCATGCTACATAAAACACTATTTAGATGCACACAATT
The DNA here is from genome assembly GCA_010110895.2 of Picea sitchensis. Lineage (NCBI taxonomy): Eukaryota > Viridiplantae > Streptophyta > Pinopsida > Pinales > Pinaceae > Picea > Picea sitchensis. Next base: position 3,523 of record SNQJ01S0076991.1, on the reverse strand, counting down.
AATAATAATGGCATGACAAATTTATGCATAAAGAAAAGTTACACACAAATAGATACATTCCATGTGGTCTTACAAAATATATGGATATATGGAAGTGAGATCCACCATATAATTTCTTTTGAATTTTGATGTAACTAACGACCTAGTGTGCCATTCCATGATTTGCATGTGCATCCCTTGGAAATCAAATTTACATTAGCAATATGCATATGTATTACTTTTGCTTAATGAAAATAAATAGAGATTACATTTTAATGTGTATGGCAATCAATGCATCTGATTGTGAAAGGGCTCATAGTCCTTGAGTATTGCAACCGTGGGCACCACAAAAACACTTTCTTAATGTGTTTCAGATGCAGAGTTCAGAGAGCTTTAACGCCTTATGCTTCGATAGTGCTGGTTGTTAAGACTCAAAATTTTAAAATGAGTCGAGATGACTATAAACACTCTAAGATTTACTTTTCACTAGGATTTTCTCAATAAATATGATAACATTACTTATAACCATTCGTTATCAAGAAAATGGTAACCCAAAGGTCCAATAGAGTTGAACGCTACACTTTGATACCATACGTAATGACTTGAATTCTAATAAATCTAAATGCATAAATAAACATAACAATTTGCAACCATTAACTAGAAAAGTAAAGATACATTAATCATGATCACATAATTCACAAGAAGGAGCGAGTGGTTGGAATGTTATATGAGAGTTCAAGAAATCAACTCACTTGCAACACTATGAATGTCGAACCGTTGTGCTCCAATCTTTGATCCGACACACTACAATATAGTGTGGGGGACGACTCTCTTCCCAACCAACCTCTCAGTCATCACGATTGAGAGTCCTCGAGCCCTCAATCAACTATCTATGCCAGTTTCCAAGCCTTTCCATCAATTGCACCAACAAAAGATCTCCCACTTCCTTTTCCACCTTCATTATATATAATTATTTTTACCCATCCATACAAGAAGTTCCATGCAGTTTTTAACCTTTTCTTAATTTCACTTTTCTTTGATTCCTTTTCAATAGTTTATCTTATTTTTATCTTTATCTTTTATTATAATTTCTTGGTTATTTTATTATCTTTTAATTCATTTATTATCATTATCCATTTATTTTAATTAATTATTATCTATTCATTATTTTAAGACTATTTGTTTTCCATTTAATACTTAAATTGAAACTACGGGGCATTACACCCTAGTAGTATAACTTTGACAAAGCATGATAACACTTGACTAGAAAATGATAATGACCACCAAGGTGGGACCAAGGCAAAAAACATAACTCCAAAGCATTATGATTCATTATTCAAATCAACCCATGATCACCATTTTCATGCCTCAAGTATTAACACTATCACTTGATATGAAGTATCATAATGATGTACTTGAGTGTATAAATGCACCATATCATATGAATGAGTTGAGTTGAGCGTGGATGCAAGACATCTCCAAACAATTGTCTATGAAGACTCCGAAACAACATCATTAGATTTGTGATCTGAAATGTGAACCATGGAGAAACGGTTTCTCTATAATTACCCTTAGAAATGGGGTAACAAGGTTTGGAAAGAAGTGATGGTGAAAGTTAAAAACCCACTAATAGACTTATGTGAACACACTTATGTAAAAAAAAAACATAACCATAAAATGTGTCCAACTAACTTAAGCATGTTAAAAGAAGGGTCATTAATCCCCAAATGAACGAACTTTTTTTCAACGAAAAAAATACGCTTTATATTCAGAAGAATATAAGATTGTACAAGGCAAGAATTGCGGAGAAATGACCATATAAGGGAAAATCGAGGAATGTGCTTAATGCATGACAGTCTAGCAGTCCATACAAGTTCTTTGAGATACAAGACARCAGAGACCAAAGTCTGTCCCATGGAAGATCAACGCCCATAAACAGAAAGTTCGATCAAAGATTTATCATTGTGGAAGGGCCTTCATTGCCATCTTCCCACCTAGTATAGCGAATGTGACCCGAAGCCAAGTGCAAAGCTTTTTTGGAAAGGATGTCCGCCTCAATATTTTGTTCTCTGTAGATGTGAGAGAAAGTGAGATTTTTTATAAGTTTTGTTGCAGCACGAGTTCTCTCCTTCCAGCATTCGAGGTCGGCAACCTGGAAATCTGCACGCCCGATCAACCAATCAATGGTAATTTTGGAATTGCCAAGTAGTAGAAGCTCGTTGACATGAAGACGACTAGCCAGGATAAGTGACGCCCACGCTCCCAAAAGCTCAGCCTTCATATTGGAACCATTTCCACAATTTAGAGTCCACCGGAAACAAGTGTGAGAGTTTAGAACAAGTTTCCCTCCCGCCCCATAGAGAGAGCCGCTTTGCTGTGCCGCTCCGTCAAACTAGGCCACAATTCTATCATGAGGAACTGTAAAAATAAGTCTGTTGGGAGATGTAATTGAAGACTGTTTTCTGTTGGAGGCCAGCTCAGCAATAATGTAATTTGCAACTCTATGAACTGATGGGGTTTTATCCTCGAAAATGGCCTCGTTTCTTGTCTTCCATACATGCCAGCAGAGGGAAATAGGCAACAGAGCAGGGTTCGAGGTAACCTTTATCCAGTTCTGGAAGCATGAAGGGACGTTTGGGCCGACCCAAATTGATCCGGGCAAAAGTGCTGGTGTGATGAGCTGCCACACCGATATGAAGAAAATACAGTTTATAAAAACATGGGAAACAGTTTCATTGTGTGATTTGCACAGGATGCATCGGCCGGGACCCACCCAGCCCCGGGATTGAAGATTAGGCCACATCAACAACTTGTTTTCAAACATGAGCCAAGCGAATAATTTTATTTTGAGTGAGCAGTCGCCTCTCCAAATTTTATGACGCCATCTATCAGCTGTATTGGTCCAGAACTTGTTTGTTAATGCACGGTAAACATTTTTTGCCGAAAGGTTGCCAGATCGATCCCCTCCCGTCCACAAGAAAGTGTTTGATCGGTCCTGTAAATAGATGTCGGCTTCGGTTAAAAGGCGAGTGTAATCATCCCATTCAATTGCAAGATTTGAATCCAGTGCTAAGTCCACGCTGTTGAGCCAGGAATCGCCCAAATGTCCACCACTGGTCGATGTAATCTGATGTAGAAAGAAAATGCTTTTGTTGTGTAAGTGCATCAGTAGCTGCGAGGAGAGGAAGGCGCGTCCGCCCAATCCCAGTAAGGCGTCTCTGCCAATTTCAATCGAATATCCATTGCCTGGGTTCCAAGAGAGCCAATGAAGGATGATGGGCAGAGATTTTAAAAGATGATTCCAGGTTTGAGAGGCGTTGGAAGGTCTCTCCGTTGCCGATTTGATCCATAAATGAACTGGTAAGTGTGGATAGTACTTTGCCTTTATTACCTTGTTCCAGAAACCTGGCTTCAATAGAATTCGCCAGAGTGTGTTGGCTGAGAGCGCCCTGTAGAAGAAGGGAAGATTCCGGAGGCCCCAACCGCCCATCGACTTTGGCTTGGAAAAAACCTCCCAATTGCAAAGATGGTAACTAGAAGATTT
>SNQJ01S0076989.1:75291-99893 GCA_010110895.2 Picea sitchensis | reverse complement strand
TGGCAATTTTGGTAATTTACTATTTTTAGTAGTTTTTAACTTCCGGGGCCATTTTGAGGCCCTAAACAATGTTTTTTGAGAAAACGGGGAGCAACATGGATCGTAGATCATTTTGCTCACCCAAAATTTGTAGTTCTCAGATAGATCTTGCCAACAAGCTATCAAGCACCCCAAACAGAGATCGTATGCAAAATTTATGCCCCTGGGAAGTTGATGTATCAACTAACCCCATCGGGGCCCACAAACCTTTTGGCTTTTCATCTTCCGGGGTTAGGGTTTTGGATTTTACTTATGTTAAAAATGCCCTTAGAGCCTCATTGTAATGATCATCTTCTCATGAATGCAAGTAGCCATCACATCTCTTCTCAGAGATAAGCTACCACCATTCTATCGAGTCTTTCACTCTGTATTTTACAGTCTTTGTACATTTATTTCATTAATAGAAATCGTGTATTACTGTATATCTGTGTTTATGGTTGCATCTCTGATATATTTATGTTATATTATTGAATATTTGTGATATCTTTGTGCATTTCTTTATTATATCTCCTATCTCATTTCGTGCCGAAAATAATCTGGATCAATGTGATGTCCCCTAGATCGTTCTTGTCATTTAATTTTGATAGACGCCTCCAGTTGGCACCTATTTTTCGTACCCGTCATTTTTGCAATTTCTGTCTTTTTCTAACTATTGGTCTTATTTACGGCATGCTAATGTTTCCAAGTGCACCTGATATTGTTTCGCCAGTGCACATGGGCATTTTATTTACGACATGCTACCCTTCTTTTAGTTGGGTGTTGTCCTCTGTTATCTGGCATGGTAACCCCTTTGTTGTTTCACGTAGTCCTTTTTTTTAAGTGCCAGGAGGTCAGTTGTCCCTATATAGCTTTAGTTGACTCCCATTGATCATTCCTATGATTTTTGTACCTCCCAAGTCCTTCAAATGTATAGCTTCCCCATCTGTGACAGTCTTTACTTCATATTGTCCCAATCAATTCATTCTGAGTTTTCCTAGATGTTGAATAGATTTACTATCGTACACCAAGACTAGGTCTCCCTCCTTGAAATTTTTCCTCTTGATATGTCTATCATGCCAAGCTTTGTCCCTTGCCTTTTGTACCTCTTGGTGAAACCCTGCTAGAATCCTATATTCCTCCATGATCATCAGTTGACTTAGCCTTTCTTGTACTGTGCCTCGCTCTGTCATGTTTGTAATTGTTTCTACACTTAGACTAGGTACCAAAAACTCTAATGGCACCATTGCTTTTTGTCCATACACCAATTTGAATGGTGTTTGCCCTATCAATTTTTTGCATGTGGTCCTGTATGCCCATAGTACTGTTGGTATCTTCAAGTCCTAATTGTCCCTATTAACATTGCATATCTTTTTCAGTGAATTTTCAAGGATCTTGCTAAAGGCTTCCACTGTTCCATTTGCTTGAGGATGATATGGTGTACTCTTTTCATGATAAACTTCAAAATCCTTAGTCATCGCCTTAATAATGTTGTTAATGAAGTGAGTGCCTTTGTCACTCATCAAAATCCTTGGGCATCTGAATCTAGTGATCACTTTCTCAAACAAGAAATGTGTTGTTGTCTCTACATTGCAATCCTTTACTGGTGTTGCTTCTTCCCATCTTGTTAAGTATTTTTTTGCAGTAATAATATACCTCGCTCCTGACCATTTTGTTGGTGGGTTAATTGGTCCCAAAATATCTATTTCCCATTTGTTGAATACCTGCAAGGTTACTTGTGGTCTCATAGGAATATTGTATAAGTTTTCTGCAATCAATTGATAGTCTGTAGCCCTGAATACCTGATTTTTATTTTGTGCAGTGTTGAATTCTTGTGGCACAATCCTTGTACTCAAGTATTGAATGATGTCTGCAAAATATTCATCAACTACTTTGACTTAAATTAACTCTGCATCGAGAAAGTTGTCCTCTAGTTTCATGGGTTCCTCTCCATTAGTTATCCTTGACAGGTGATCAAGTCCTACATTCAAATTCCTTGGTTTGACTATCACTTCGAAGTCAAATTCCTAGAACAACAATAACCATCTACAAATTCTCCCCCCCCAACATTGGCTTGTTGATGAGGTATTTGAGAGCTCAATGGTCTGTAAACATCTTAACATGTTTTTCCAATAAGTAATTTATGAACTTCTGAAGCGCATAGACCATAGCTAAGCCTTCTCTCTCTGTAGTATTGTAATTTTGTTTCGACTTTGACAGTTTTCTGCTAGCAAATGATATAGGATGGTCCAATTCTCCAACTCCTGGTTGTGCTAGAATATCTACAAGTGTTACGGATGATGCGTCTACAAGCACATGGAATGTTTTTTCCCAATATGGGAATACTAGTATTGGTGCGCTTACCATCTTCTCTTTTAGAGTGTCCAATCCTCACTAACAATCTGTTGAGCACTCAACACACTCTAAAAAGTCTATGTCCATTTATACTTTTTGGGTACCACTTGATCCTTTGCATTGTTTGTTTTCACTTCAGTATGAAAATGTTGCCTGCGCTTATCTTTTATGTTTCATGTTTGAATTTTTTAAAGTCTGCTTGAACATTCAACAAAGAATTATCTTAACTTTAAATTGGACTTAACAACTACTTAAGGAATTGATAGTCTAAGCTTTCCCCAACACGCTTATGAAGTTTGACATCGGTAAAGATTAAAGGAGACGAAAATTGCTTGAGAAGTTAAAAATATTCAAGCACCGATATTAATCGGCGTCGGTGGATGAAAGTCACTCTTTTCTGTGAATGAGCTTCGGCAGGAATATCATAGAAGATCGATTCGTTCGGCTTTGGCAGAAAAAAAAAAAAGAGTAAGCATTGCGCAAGGAGAGGAGTGGTATCATCGACCGCCGACTATCGATATGATTTCGGCATAAAAAATTCACAAAATGTTAATCCACAAAGAAAAACTACACATTATTTTTTTATTTTAATACCGATCCCCGACGCCATCCAAACATAGGCAGTCGTGGTATCTAACGCCCCTTACTCACCAGTCGAGTGTTAAATTTTATGTTTAAATATTTTAATAACCCCAAGTTAATAACGCCACATCAACATCCATCGACATCGGAAGTTTTGAAGGGAACATATCAACAAAATTACAAGGCAAATCAGAATAATAACAATTATAAATTCCATATTTTGCGCAAAAAATTTAGATAAGAAAACACAGTAAATTTATATACAAAAAGGGAAAGTGATACATTCAATACACTCTCATATTTTTCATATAATTAGAGCTCCCTCCAAGCTTGGGTTACATACAATTAGACATGACCGACATCCTGACTAACTGGCCCGGTCACAGTTAGAATACAAAGCGCTTACAACAGAAAATGGAGAAAATTATCAAGCGTCACTTCAGAGAATGCAAAGCAAGATCCCACCCATTATGTAGCTCCTACGCATGGACCTTCTCCTTGACTACTCCTCGCACCCTGTAATGTTTTATTTTCCTCTTTCACTGTCATCCTTTGTGCCTCGTACAACAGCACAATTTTATCATGTGCTTCCCGGAGCTGCCTCTGGAGCCAAACTATGCTTCCTTCACGACCCTGCGATGTCGATACCTCCCAGTTCTTCGACACTAACTAGCTCCCCAACTCTCTATTTTCTTGGTAGAGTTTAGCTATGGAAAGTTGGTCCCACTCTAATTGTTGGATGGGACTCTTAACGGGAGAACCCGACGCCTTTTCCCTTACCTTTCGTCTCCCGCTTCCTCTACTGATAGGTCCGATAGGTTCCGACCAATTAGTGAGAATCATAGACCCATCAGCGGCTAGATGTACACTCAGCTCAGCTGGGAGGCGGTCTTCTTCCATTTTTCCCTTATCTTTCCTAGGCCTTCCCCTTCTCTGTGGTGTCTACTCAAGAGAGGGTGCGGCCCCCAGCATATGTCTTTCAAATGAACTTCTCTCCACCTCTGCCTCTATTGGAGACACTGACATTGTTTCCAAGCCAATGCTGGTACCTACCATTGGAGCTTCAAGGAAACTGGAAGCCAATAAGAAAGAGTCCTAGGCACGCTGGGGCTCAGACTTGGCACTCTGGCTACCTCGCAAACCCCATCCCTTGTTTATAGGGTATCCCATAGTGCAACAACGTAGTGGGTAAGACACCTGTGGATGGTGAAGGACTACTACATGGAATTTTCTAGAATAAACTCGCAAGGCCAATGTTACAGAAGTATAAACTCGGCATATGCGTAGAATTCCACACAAAACTCATAGAATTTATAGTGGAATGAAGAAGCGAAATAGAGCGTGCCAAAGAACACTCACACCTCATGACAAGATGTCTTGAATATTTAATGCATCACAGTTGCTCGACGGATGTAATCCAGAATGCATAAAACATCGTCGATCGAAGTTGCAGGGTATATACGGTACGATCACTCCAATCTCTTTAAACTCCCCAGCTTCCATTATTAACAAGTGATAGTTGACACACTTGGTGATATGGATTTTGGAGGCATTTAATGACTTCCTTATTACAGTATCTAACCTTTTGGGAGCGTACGCACGCACGCTTGACTCTGGCATCTTTTCCCAGCCCCACATGTCGAGCATCTACGGTGATGGTTCTGATTGCCATATCTGTCGTACTTGATTTTCCACGCTATCGTGTGCTGACGTAATTCATTTAAACTAAAGAGGAGAGGCAGCGTGGACAAAGACATCGCAGGTCATTCAAAGGGGCGACTGGGATCATGTAAGTATTGCATAATCTAGATTAACAAACTCCATAGGTAAGAATTGGTCTATTTTGTTTGTTTGTATCTTATGTTATATTACTTGATCACTAAACTATCTCAACCCCAATTGCAGGAAAGATTTTTGATTACCGAACAAATCTTGCTCCATGATCTCATTGAAGAACTCGAAAGAAACATTGAAGTAGAATAAAAAAATCAATGAAGGATATCAGGCTCCCCGAGTTCGACATCCCCAATAAATTTATTGACCTGAGCGACGTAGTCAAGTTGCATGCCGAAGAAGACTCTCTATGTACTGAAGAGCTCACAAAGATGACTGATGTGAGGCTAGGGAAAACGCAGTGATTCATAGAACCTCCAATCAGGGCCTGCACCATGCTACAACAGTTGAACTCTAGTCTTGTAAAGTACCGGGCGCATGCAGTAGACATCAGGGGAATATATGCAGCTCCGATGGAACAACACAGGTTTACATCGGCCCAAACTTGTGAAGAATTGTTTATCAGCTGGACTGAATACGAGAAAAGTCACCCTTTCCAAGAAGTATCTCAGGTTGACTGTTAAAGAAACTGTTATAAGATAATGCCACGTGGTGATTTTTTCTTTTCTTAAACTACACTTAGCCGTTAATTTCAGTTAGAATTTATATTATAAATAAATACCTCGACCAATTAGTTAAGGGTCGATGGTTGTTGTAATAACTCTTTCTTTTTGGTTGTTAAGAATTGTTTTGAAGCTGCTAGGAATTGAGAAGTCCTTTTGGACCAAAGAAAAACTATTTTCATCAAATGCATGTGATTGGACTTGGAAAAGAACTACTTCCTATCCTGTTTCATGAATGATGTAGTAATGAGTAAGATTAATTAATTATGTTGTCAAGTTATATGGTGCAATGTTTTGATGTTCTTTGCCTTAAATGATGAAGATAAATCATTGTGTTATTATGTGATGAATGGTTATGGTAGATGAATTATTTTGCTTGCCATCATCTTATTACATATGTGTTTTCTTCCTGATAATTAGTTTCTCAGACAGTAATTGGATGCTCACATGGTTAATGTATTATTACTAGGCCTGTGATATAAAATCATTGTCTGCATGTTTGAGTAGCGGGTTATCCCAAGCTCAACCTCTTCCCCAGTAGTTAAAACTTAATCCAGTTTGTTGTCAAGTTGGTTTATACTGGCTTGAATTTCTCCTACCAGTCTCACCCAAGAGAAGATACAGAAGAAAATAGTCATAATTGAAGGAAGAGACTTCACAAGAAAACACAAATCCCATCGATAAATTGATCGGATCGCAATATCTGGAGAACAATTCCCTCTTCAAATGATGCAGAGTCTAATTGGGCCTCGATGGTGGGTTTGGTTCCTACTATTGAGTCAAGGGATTTAAGACTCGATTCGTAATGACCCACATGCATGGCTAGTCATTCAACAGAAAACCGACACACATTGAGTACTCTCAAAGCGGGTAACTCGCCCCAGCCTGAGCAAGAACCTTTTCACCCTAAAATACCTTACACCCTTCCTCACGAGGAAGTGAATCAATTCAGGAGAATCACAAGAGCCTATGCTCGGCAAATCGGTGCGTTGTCCTTATATCCCATCCTCCCTCAAAGAAAACAACAAAGAAGACTAGTGATTAGCACTCCCAATGAAGTTTTCATACACTCTGTAGAAGACTTAATAGATTTTGTGATTACCGAAATCCAAGAACCTCTTGATCTGATACCAGAAATGCCAGCCGGCGACATCTCCGAGCCAAATGACTTTTCAGAAGAAGAAGAGTTCGACTCAGATTCTAAGGATATGGAAGGTAATAATAACCATGAGGAAGAAAGGGAAATCCCACTTCACAACAACCAACCTTGGTTGGCCGGAGATGCCATGGTCATCCCTGGACGAGTACATAATCTTCCCTGACACCCGGAGAAGTTGCTTCCCAAGTACGACCCTGAGACTTCAGATTTACCTGAAGACCACATCAAGAATTACATAATCACGATTAGACTCATGAATGTTCAACATGAAGACATAGTTTGCAGACTTTTCCCCTACACATTTGAAAATCCAGCTTCTACATGGTATTTTAATCTGCCAGTAGGATCTATAACTAGCTGGACCAAGTTCCAGAAAGATTTTCTAGATAAATTTGCAGAGGAAACTACTACGGGATATATGATGGCTGAGTTTTTTGCATCCACCATGAGTCCGAAATAAAGGGTCAAATATTTCAATCAAATATTCACGACCATTTTGAACAAATTCCATCCCGCGGCGAAACTAACTCAAGAGTTGCAAATCAAGGTTTATGCTAATGCACTCTCAACTTCTATTTCTATGTTTGTAAAGAGAGTCGCTAAGAAAACCCCGACAGAAAATTTTGAAGAGGAAAAGGAAATATAATTCCAGATGAAAGGATGTAAAGAAGTCCAGGCCTCTATAGTAAAGAAAGAAGCCCAACCCCCTCCCGGGAGAGGACTCCTTTTGACTAGACTGTTGAGAAAACCGGATGGACAAACTCATGAAAAAGGTAATGGAGATATAGAATATCTACAACACATGGTTAAGAAATTATCAAATGATATCATAGACATGAAGAGGAAAGTCAGAGAGGAAAACCAAGGCCAAAGGCCCTATAAGCGTTTCTTTAAAAGAAACCCACCTTTCAAATCAATTGAACCTCCCCCAACCAACTTAAACACTGATCTAGGGAATTTCACATCTGATTCTTTATGTACTTATCATCAAGAAAACCACTCTGAAAGAGACTTCCCTCAATGGGTACATGCCATGAATTTGATGGCCAATAGGTTTCTAGATGAAGACTCCCTGACCGAACATCCAAACAGCTCGGTCATGAATATTGCTGAACATGAAGAGATTGACCCACCACAAGATACAACCATGTTGACCTAGGATCCTGACCTGATCATGCCTTCTGACTACCTGTTTGAGTCTCGGGAACAACTCGTGGAAGTTTCGGTGATACAGACACACATTAAGGGTCTGCCTAGCTCGAAATATACCGACACCACCCAGGCCTTGAAAAGTAAGATAACTCCCAATCACCCAAAAATGTATTTCTCTCTCGGTAAAAAAACTATAAGAATTCATACCCAGGAATCACCCAAACTAGATTACAATGTGGTTGAATTTTTGAAGAAGCCAGAGGCCAATATATTAGTTATGGACATATGCAAGATTCCTCAGCAGAAGGACTTTCTGTTACATGCTTTGAATTCAGTAAAAAACCTGACGATGATTAATGGTCCAGAAAAGAATCTGTCTCCCACAAATATGACGAGCAAACCTACTGTGAACACATGTCTGGGAGATATAAAGGAGAAACCTTTTGTCCCACCTTTCCTCTTAACGTTCGAAATCTTCAATAGAAACCTTCATAATTGTTTGGTAGATTCTGGAGCATCCTCCAACGTCATGCCCTTGTCTGTTTGCAAAACATTAAATGTTGTTCCTCTCAAAAGTGATAAACATGTCATACAACTAGACAGGACCCAGGTCAAGGTCATAGGAGAACTCAAAGATGTAATGATTAGAATATCGACACACCACACATTCGTGCAAGTGATTGAGATCATCGTAGTAGGTATCCCGGAGGCATATGGGCTATTACTAAGTCGTGATTGGTCTGAAAAGATAAACGGGTACTTTAGTACAGACTAGGCACACCTTTGGCTACCACTGAAGGGATACAAGAACATGATTAGAATCAATAAGGAGATATATCTGAAACATATGGTCACTGATCTAGAAACCCCAAACGAACCCTCGTCCACAGACTTCCCCATACTGGGAAAGTATTCCTTCAATTCCTACTTCAGAAACTCCGCTCCTCTCTTGTCCGATATTCATCTTACCCAAAACTTTGAATTTATTTTTCGAGAGAAATCATTGATACTAACAGGAGACACCCTCTTCTATCAAAAACCTGCACTAGAGTTTGTGGAACAAAAGTTCGGTGAGCAAGAAACTAATAAGGGAAATGAAAACAACGATTTTCACTCACAAATTTGGACCCTCTATTTTGATGGATCTAAATTGCAAGAAGGGCCAGGAGCAGGGTGCATCCTCATCGATCCTAAAGGTAAATTTCATTTCCTGCCCTGCAGGCTAGAGTTTGAATGTACCAAAAACACTGCCGAATATGAAGCTTTGGTACAATGATTAAATAAAGCCATAGATTTGAATGTCAATGAATTGAAGGTTTTCAGAGACTCTGAAATTATTGTTAGACAAGTAAGGAATACTATACATTTCAATTCTCCTCACCTAAAGAACTATCAGTAGGAGGTGCATAGGTTAATAGAGAACTTTGAAGATTTCAATATCACAACATTCCCCAAAGCGAAAAATATCATTGCTGACTCCTTGGCCACGGCCGCTTCCAAGGTGTCACCTTTAGAGGATTATGAAGCCTCCGAATTCACTGTGGATATGATCTACAAACCATCGATACCTAATAACATTTCCAATTGGAATGTCTTTGAAGGAGATGAATAGATTATAAAATTCTTAATCAACCAAGACAATTTCAAAGATCTCACTATTGACGTTGAATAATTCCAAGAGAAATCAATAGAAACCGATCCTCGGATAGTACAACCTATGGATAAATCGAAGGCTCACACAATCCTGAAAGGGATAACTAATATTGAAAATATGTTCGATCTGAAGGAGAGATTTAAGGGACCAAAAAATGAAAACATTGGTAGTTCTTATCCCCTGGGCGAAACTATAAATCTTGGGACCCCAAAAAATCCAAAGAATGTGAATCTCGGTAAGACTATATCTAAGGAAGAGAGGAAAAATTACCTCAAATTATTCAGACAATACTAGAATGTCTTCACATGGTCCTATAGGGATTTGAAAACATATGATACCCACATCATTCAACACACCATCCCGTTAAAACCAGAAGTGAAACCTTTCCAACAGAAGCTCTGAAAGTATCATCCATCCCTGGAGCCTCTCATGTATTAGGAATTAAAGAAACTTTTAGATGCCAAGATCATATTGCAGGTTAAGCATTCTGCTTGGGTAGAAAATTGATTTCCAGTGAGGAAAACGTCAGGAGAAATATGCATATGCGTAGATTTTAGGAACCTCAACAGAGCTTCAGAAAAAGACAATTACCCTGTCCCGCCAATGGATTAAATTATGTAGACCATGTCTGGCTCGAAGATATTCTCTCTACTAGACGGGTTCTCAGGTTACAACCAAGCCCTAGTTTCAGAGGAAGATCGTTTAAAAACCACCTTCTGAACTAAATGGGGAACCTTCACTTATAAACGCATTCCTTTCAGGTTAACAAACATAGGACGTGGATTTCTGGGGACTAATCAATAAATGTGTGGTAGTGTATCTAGATGTTGTAACAATGTATTTGAAGAATAGAGAAGACCACATCCGACATCTAACTCAGATTTTCGAATGGTGTAGGAAATACAGTATATCCTTAAACCCAAAGAAAACTATCATCGACATCGAGGAAGGTAATTTGTTAGGTCACATTATATCTCAAGAAGGGATTCACATAGACCCTAAAAGGATTAAGGCCATAGCTCAACTTCAACTACCCCATAACAAGAAAGCTATGCAGTCCTTTTTCGGGAAAATCAATTTTGTGAGGAAGTTCACTCCTAACTTCGCAGAGATCATCAAACCCTTAAAAAAGATGATTCTCAAGGATGTCAAATTTAAGTGGGATGATGAGTGAAAGGACGCCTTCAACAATATCAAAGTTGCTATATCCCAGGCCCTGGTGTTGCGAAGTCCCAGTTTCAATAAAGACTTTTAGCTTTATACTTTCACCTCTGACCACTCGTTAGCTGCAGTTTTGACCCAGAAGAATGATGACAACAACGAAACCCCAGTGTCATTTATGAGTACTAACCTTCAAGGATCTGAGCTCAATTATCCTGCTATAGACAAACAGGCCTACGTAGTTTATAAGGAAGTAAATTATTTCAAGTCTTACATCCTCAAGAATCACACTAAAGTGAATGTTCCACACCCTATAGTCTGATCCTTGTTTACCCAACAAGAAATGGGGGAAAGAAGAGGGAACTGGATGGCAGTAGTCCAGGAATTTGATCTAGATATAAAACTTGCCAAACTAGTAAAAGGACAAGGGTTATGCAAGCTTGCAGCCGAAGACCAAGATCAAGTAAATGAAGATTCTGGATGGGAGAACGAACTGTCACTATGGTGTGGTGAAGTATCATACATATCCCTAGGAAAAGACTCTTGGTATAAGGATTTAACTTATCTTCTACATCATGGGACTCATCCCGAAAATCTCAACCCTAGAGAAAGGAGAGCCCTTAGACCAAAATTTGCACAATATCACCTTATAAATTCGGTTCTCTTCCGGATCAATTATGATTGAGTATTATTAAGATGTCTCGAACATGAAGATGTAGACAAAGTGCTGAAGGAACTCCATGATGGCCCTGCCGAGGGATATTTCGCAGGAAACACCACCGCTCATAAGATTCTGAGAGCCGACTATTATTGGCCCATCGTGTTCAAAGATGCTCATACTTACGCTAGAAACTATAAGAATTGTCAGATAAGCATTGGAAAGGAGAAGACTCGCAGCGATGATTTTAAGGATGGAAATTTATTTTAAAATTTAGAAACCTTGGCGAAACTTACTAATCCTTCATATGCTAATTATAAATGATTGGCGATTTTTTGTAAAAATATTCAAATTTCTAAGTATTTTATATAGTTTTTATAAAATTTTGGCGATTTTTAAGGTAAAATATTTTTATCCTATAGAATTTGGGCGAATCATTTTTAAAATAGCGAATCTCATTTTTGGAAACACCATGGAAAATTAGCCCATGAGCAAAATTTAGCCCCTAAAATCATCCCTGGAGAAGAGAGTTGCATTCCCACACCAACCTATGACTGCCTCTAGGACTTTTGAGCAGTGGGGGTTGGATATCATAGGAGAAATTACACCCAACTCTTCAAAACTGCACAAGTACATTCTTACTTCCACCAACAATAGCATGAAATGGGTAGAGGCCATTCCTCTGATTCATGTAAATGAGAGGGTAGTAATCCAATTCATAGAACAACAACTGATCACGAGGTTTGGTGTCCCTTCTGTTCTGGTATTTGATAACATGGCTTACTTTTCTTCCACCCTATTGACGGAGTTTGTTATGGATAAAGGAATTGTAATTAAGTACTCTGAAAATCATTATCCCCAGGGAAACCAAATGGCAGAATCAACTAATAAAAACCTGGTAAGAATATTAAAGAACACGGTCGCGGATAACCAAAGAAATTGGCATAATCTACTCCATAATTGTCTATGGGTCGATAGGGTCACACCTAAAGAAGCTATAGAAACTTCCCCATACTTTTTGGTCTACGGGAAAGAAGCCATCCTCCCAAATGGGCTCTATCTTTTTCTCTTCAACTAGCCAAAGATTCCAATGAAGAACCTTCATCGGCCATGCAATAAATAATTAACACTCTACTCATGCTGGAAGAAGAGAGAGAAAAGGCTAAGTCAAAATTCCTAGCTCACCAGAAGATAGTGAAAAGATGTTTCGATAAGCATAAGGCTAAAGAAAAGAGCTTTGAAGTAGGAGACTTAGTCCTGAAGTGGGATAGAGCAAATGAACCAAAAGGGAAACATTCTAAATTTCAGAATCTATGGCTTAGACCTTTCCAGGTGGCTGAGAAGATCGGGGAAGGCACTTATCAGTTGTAGAATCTGGAGGGGGAACCTGATGCCCTCCCAGTAAATGGCCAATCCCTAAAANATATATATATAATGAAATGAATAAATGACAAATCTGTGTGTTTTATGTTCTTGTTGAGTATCTTCACGATTGCGAAATACTTATTTTGTTGTTCCTTTTCTTTCTAGTTTTCTATGATTTTTGAAGGTATGTCCAGAAAAATGATGCTTGGCCTTAAAATCATGCGACATAGAAAACCCTATTTCTAACTCATTGCTCATTTACAAATGCCAGAAGCACTGGAAAACTTGTTGTTACTTTGAGGAATCCTCTATCCAACCTGAGAAAATGAACAACTTTGGAGAAATTTCAGAAATGTCTACTTTGTGGTCTGGTAAGACCTCAAGAGAAAGAAGGAAAGTCAGAAAGGACTACATGAACCCATAATATGGAGCTAGTGAAGCATCCACCTTAACCCTCTCACCTTACAATTAAACAGACATTCCCCTCTCCCCACTCACTCAGTGCATCATGCTGAAACAAAATTGATATTATCAAAAGAGTGAACAGTAGGAGAGGGTATGCAGATATCTCCGTCGGGGCTATGAACGCTCGCTAGTAGTGGAGAAAGGTCTGTGATGTCGAGGTGACTCTGCTGGGGCTATGGATGCTTGTTGGCAGCAGAGCGACACTGAGGCAGGTGAGTAGAGGTAATTAAAGGCTTCATGCTGGTGAATACTTTGATAAACTTTGGTAAAAAGGGGGCATGACTCAAGGTCAAAGGTAACGAAGGAGGAAAGGGGTTAAAACCCCACAGGCAGATCTGGAAGAATCAACCGAAGGACGTCAAATGAAAAGGTTGAGAGTTTCTGATTTAAGACCAGCTAAGATTCTCCATCAACTTCCGTATCAGCCAAGCCTTGGAGGAGGAAAAAAAATTCTTCTTTCACCCAGTGAATCACCATTTGTTGAGCACTCAATGCACCCTAAAAAATCTATGTCCATTTCTACTTTTTGGGTACCACTTGATCCTTTGCGTTGTCTGTTTTCACTTCAGTATCAAATTGTTGCCTTCCCTTATCTTTTATGTTTCATGTTTCAATTGTTTAAAGTTTCCTTGAACATGAAGTAAAGAATCATCTTAACTTTAAATGGGACTTAGAAACTACTTAAGGAATTGACAGTCTAAGTTTTCCCCAACACGCTTAGGAAGTTCAGTATCGGTAAATATTAAAGGTGACGAAAATTGCTTGAGAAGTTCAAAATAGTCGAGGATCAATCTTCATCAGCGTTGGTGGACGAAAGTCTCTCTTTTCTGCGAATGAGCTTCTGGAGGAATATCGTCGAAGACCGATCCATTCGTCTTCGGCATAAAAATGAAAAGAGTAAGCATCGTGCAAGGAGAGGAGAGGTATTTCCGACTGCCAACTCCCGATATGATTTCGGCGTCGGAAATTCACAAAATGATAATCCACAAATAAAAACTACACATTAATTTTTCACTTTAATATCGATCCCCGACCCCATCCAAGCATCGATAGTCACAATATCTAACTCTCCTTACTCACTAGCCAAGTGTTAAATTTTATGTTTAAATATTTTAATAACCCCTATTTAATAGCACCACGTCAGCATCCATTGACATCAGAAGATTTGAAGGGAACATATTGACAAACTTACAAGGCTACTCAAAATAATAACAATTATAAATTCCATATTTTGCGCGAAAAACTTAGATAAAAAAATGCAATAAATTTATATACAAAAAGGGAACGTGATACATTCAAGACACTCTCATATTTTTCATATAATTAGAGCTCCCACTAAGCTCTAGTTACATACAATTAGACACGACTAACGTACTAACTAACTGGCCCGGTCACAGTGAGAATACAAATCCCTTACAACACAAAAAGGAGAAAATTGTCAAACGTCACTTCAGAGAATGCAAAGCAAGAGCCTGCCCATTATGTAGCTCCTGCACATGGACCTTCTCCTGGACTACTCCTCACACCCTGTAATGTTTTCTTTTCCTCTTTCACTGTCATCCTTTTTGCCTCGCGCAGCCACACAATTGTATCTTGTGCTTCCCGGAGCTGCCTATGGAGCCAAACTATGCTTCCTTCGTGACCTTGTGGCATCGATACCTCTTGGTTCTTTAACACTAATTGGCTCCACAACTCTCTATTTTATTGGTAGACTTCAGCTATGGAAAGTTGGGCCCGCTCTAACTACTGGATGGGAATCTTAATGGGAGAAACCGATGCCTTTTCCCTTCCCTTTTGTCTCTCACTTCCTCTACTGATATTCCCGACAGGTTCTGAATAGTTAGTGAGCATCATAGACCCCTCAACGGCTGGATGTACATTGAGCTCAGTTGGGAGGTAGTCTTCTTCCATTTTTACCTTAGATTTCCTCGGCCTTCCCCTTCTCCATGGTGTCTTCTCCTGAGAGGGCGAGGCCCCCAACATATGTCTTTCAGACAAACTTCTCTCCACCCCTACCTCCACTGGAGACATTGACACTGTTTCCAAGACAATGCTAGTACCTCTTGTTGGAGCTTCAAGGACACTGGAATCCAATAAGAAAGAGTCCCAGGCACGCTGGGGATCAGACCTAGCACTCCGACTACCTCACAAACCCCATCCCTTGTTTAAAGGGGATCCCATATTGCAATAACACAGTTTATAAGATGTCTGTGGATGGTGATGGACTACTACACGGAGTTTCTCCAAAATAAACTCGCAAAACCAACGTTACAAAGGTATAAACTCGACATATGCATAGAATTCCCCACATAACTCCTAGACTTTATAGTGGAATGAAGAAATGAAACAGATCATGCTAAAGAACATTCACGCCTCGCAACATGACGTCTTAAAGATTTAACACATCACAGCTACTCGACGGATGCAATCCAGAATGCATAAAACATCATCAATCGCAGTTGCAGGGAATATATGGTACGATCACTCCAATCTCTTTAAACTCCTCGGCTTCCATTATTAACGAGTGATAGTTGACAAAATTGGTGATACAGCTTCTGGAGGCATTTAACGTCTTCCTTATTATAGTATCTGACCTTTTGGGAATGTATGCACGCATGCTCGACTCTAGCATCTTTTCCTAGCCCCAAAGGTCGAGCGACTACTGTGGTGGTTTCGACACTCATATCTTACGTACTTGATTCTCCACGCTATGGCGCACTGACGTAATTCATTTAAACTGAAGAGGAGCAATGGCATGGAAAAATACATCGCAGGTCATTCAAAGGGGTGACTGGGATCACATAAGTATTGCACGATCGAGATTAACGAAATCCACAGGTACGCATCGAGCTATTCTGTTGGTTTGTACCTTATGTTATATTACTTGATCACTAAACTACCTCAACCCCAATTGCAGGAAATATTCTTGATTACTGAACAAAGCTTTCTCTATGATCTCACCGAAGAACTTGAAAGAAACATCGAAGCAGAATCAAAAGAGTAATGAAGAATATCAGGCTCCCCAAGTTTGGCACCCCCGATAAATTTATTGACCTGAGCGACGTAGTCAAGTTGCATGTCGAACAAGACTCTCTATGGATCGAAGAGCTCACAAATATGATCGATGTGAGGTCAAGAAAAGTGCAACGATTCTTAGAACCTCCGATCAGGGCCCGAACTATGCTACAGCAGTTGAACTCTAGTCTCGTAAAGTACCGAGAGTATGCAGTAGACATCAGGGGAATATATGTGGCTCTGATGGAACAACACAGTTTTCCATGGGCCCAAAATTGTGAAGAACTGTTTATCAGCTGGACTGAATACGAGAAAAGTCACCCTTTCTAAGAAGTATCTTGGGTTGACTGTTAAAGAAACTGTTAGAAGATAACGCCATGGGGCGATTTTTTCTTTGATTAAAATGCACTTAGTTGTTAATTTCAATTAAACTTTATATTATAAATAAAGACCTCGACCAATTAGTTAAGGGTCAATGGTTGTTGTAATAACTCTTTCTTTTTGGTTGTTAAGAATTATTTTGAAGATGTTAGGAATTGATAAGTCCTTCTAGACCAAAGACAAACTATTTTCATCAGATGCATGTGAATGGAATTGGATAGGAACTACTTCATATCCTGTTTCATGAATGATGTAGTAATGAGTAAGAGAAATTAATTCTGATGTCAATTTATCTGGTGCAATGTTTTGGTGTTCTTTGTTTTAAAGGATGAAGATAAATCATTGTGTTATTATGGGATGAATCGTTATGGTAGAAGAATTATTTTTCTTTCCATTATCTTATTACATATGTTCTTTCTTCCTAATAATTAGTTTCTCAGACAGTAATTGGATTCTCACATGGTTAATGTATTAGTACTAGGCCTATGGTATAAAATCATTGTCTGTATGTTTGAGCAACGGGTTATCCCAAGATCATCCTCTTCCCCAGTAGTTAAAACTTAATCCGGTTTGTTGTCAAGTTGGTTTATACTTTCTTGCGTTTCTCCTACCCGTCCCACCTAAGAGAAAACACAAAAGAGAATAGTCCTAACTGAAGGAAGAGCCTTCACAAGAAAACATAAAGACCATCGATAAATTGGTCGGATCGCAAGATCTGGAGAACCATTCCATCTTCAAATGTTGCAGAGTCTAATTGGGCATCGGTGGTGGGTTTGGTTCCTACTGTTGAGTCAAGGTATTTAAGCCCCATCAACATAGTCCTCATTCCACTGAAACTTGGTGTCTTTTCTTAACAATTTCACCAT
This sequence comes from Picea sitchensis, assembly GCA_010110895.2. Taxonomy (NCBI): domain Eukaryota; kingdom Viridiplantae; phylum Streptophyta; class Pinopsida; order Pinales; family Pinaceae; genus Picea; species Picea sitchensis. Next base: position 82,669 of record SNQJ01S0076989.1, on the reverse strand, counting down.
TGGCGCAATGATCTGCACGTACCCTTTTATAAATTGCATGTAGTATCCTATGTGTCCCAATGTTCCTCTTAATTGGTGTACTGATTTTGGTGGTGGTAGATTAAAAATTACTACAATCTTGGTAGGATCTACGAGCAAGCCTTATTTACATACTATATGGCCCAATAGTATCCCAAAGGGTGTTACAAAGATGCACTTTTTTATGTTTAATGATATCTCACACTGCCTGCATCTTTCTAACATCAGCCTCAACACATCTACATGGTATTTCAACATACTATAGACTGTCCAATCATCCAGATATACCTCTAGAAACTGGTGGATGAATTCTTTGAATGGAGCTATGACTATTCTAGAAAATGTTGTTGGTGCATTCTTCGGTCCAAATGGCATGACTGTGTACTAGTACAATCCCCGTTCTGTGGAAAAAGTGGTCTTTTATCTATCTTCCGAGGCTATCTTGATCTGATGGTAGCCTAAGAATTCGTCAGTGAATGAGTAAGATTTATGTCCCCCTACATTCTCTAACACCTCATCTGTGAAAAGAGTAGGGAATGGGTCATGTAGGCACACATCATTCAACTTCCTCAGGTCGACACATATCCTTATCCCTCCCTAATTCTTCTTATGAACTACCATAGGTCTTGTTGTCACATATAGTTGTTAAGGGAAGCAGGGTATCCAGGTTTGCGACCTGCACAGGTAGCGTTCGAGCGCAGCATCCAGAACAGCTCATTTCAGGCTTAAAATACAAACAGGCAGGCTCAGTTGTGTGATGACAGAAATATATAAGCTGAATCAATTGATGACATGCTTTATTTCAGAAGTTCAAAGGTTGTGCGAAGTCTACCGCCAGAGAAAAATTAAATCTAGGTCGTATATCTCATGAGGAAAAATCAACAGTGGAAATTTAGCGTGGGAGTCGAGAGTTCGGAATGTTGTTAAAGTTCATCAAAAGGTTTGAACTCCAGAAACCCAAAATCAGCAGGAGTCATTCATCCAGCAGGACAGGTGCCAGCAGATCATCATTTCATTGACTCATGGAGGGGAAAAGTCAAAGGGAATATTCGTAAGTACTCATGAAGTGTGAACTCGCGAGTTGATCTGAGCCGTTAATACATGAAATTCATGGACCGTCGATTTGGTGAAGTCGGAGAATCGAGAGTTGGAAGAAGGGAGGTAAGATAACTTCCAAGTTTCCAAAACACAAAGTCCCGAAACACTTAGAAGTTGGGCCCATGGTCGTATCCCAACATCACATTGAAGAAGCGGCAAGGTGTAGATTCAATGAAGCATGAAATGAAAAATAGATCTGGGTCATCCAATCCAGAGGGACGCATGGCACCAGATCTGAGAAATCATGATTTCATGAATCAGAGGTCTTTGCATGGAGCACCATGCAAGTTCGCGAAACGCAAAATCATGAAGTGCCTAGGAGCTAAGTGTAGGGTCACAACCTGTGGTCATAGGAGCAGTGAGTCCAGGAGGAATTTTAGCGGCCATCGCATAACTGGTGACTCGGGTAATCGTGGTCGTCGAATTCAAATCAAGCCCGGTCGTTGATTTGAGTAGGGCAATTTCATCAAATCGAGAGTCTGTTTTTCTGTTGTCAAGTGATATGAGGACTCTAGAAATGCGAAATCCTGAAGCGCCCTTCAAAATTTAGCATCGAGTCATGGACCAAGGTTGCATACTGATAAGGGTGCCAAATTCAGAAGGTCTACGCCAAAGGACAAAATCACCCGCTTTCGTTACAGAGTGAAACCATCACAGTTTCAAGATCGTCGGGTGAGCTTAATAAGTCCACCAGCAGCACATAGCATCCCTTGGGCATTTAGCCTTGTTTCAATCCTAAGAAAGAGAAGTAATTGAAAGCAGTTAATGGAAGGTAGGTCAGGTGGTTGAAACCTTGACTCACTCAGTAATTAGAAGTATGGAGGACCCAGCCATGGGTACTGAGTCGTCAGCCCATGGTACCCCTATGAGTAGATTTTCCTGCAAAGCCCATACTGATCTGAGCTTGTGTCTGATAGAAGAATGCATGCACAGTCTGAAAGAAGACTGCTCATATGCAAAGTTTTGAATGTAGTGATCAAATCACTCTCCTAATAGTCGGGGACTGTTTTAAGTATAAATAAGTAGTTTTTATATTTTGATAGGATCGTCAAATGGTTGAGCAGAGCTACCATCTCATAATGCTTGTGATTCTAGAGTTGTTCTTTGGTTATGTAATCTATTTGAGACTTTCAGATTAATAGAAGTCAACCTCTTTTCATTTCTTTGTAAAAATTTTGCTACAACACTCGGTCATGGAGGATCCAGTCGAGGGTTGTTATGTTGTTGTAATGTAGGTTTGATTGCGGCGGTATCGTGACTAGTTGTAGTTGGCTTCCTTGTGATATTTTTCCCTCTTACACTGAATGGATCGGGCATGGAGGATCTAGTCGAGTTGTTGCAGCTGCATGGTGATGTAGGTTTGATCATTTTGTTGTTGTGACTGTGTTGTTTGGACATATTTCAGTGTTTGAAACTTGAGCTTAAGAGTGATCATGAGTCTAATTTTTTATTCTTCAATCTGCTTGAAGGCTTGATGCCCATAGCAGCCTTTCCCACCTTTCTTACTAATTCTTCCCTCTTCTCACACTTAAACTCAATTCACTGACTAAAGTTAGTTGTGGCCCTCACTTCCCTGTACATTTCCTGTCCAATTCTATGTTGAACAACATTCAAATTATGAGTTTTGTCCATTAACCTCCATCCATATAAAACCAACATCCACCTAAACTGATGGGTACTAGGCTTACCTTCGATGCAATCCGGAGGTGGCTTCTAGTGCTAACAGAGCTTACTCATTCAAATTCCTCTACTTGTTCTGTGATTCCAGCCTCCAACATCCTATCAATTTTGGCTTTGAATTTTTGTTTATATCTTGGGTTTAGTCTAAAGGGTCTTCGTCTTATCAATATTTCCTCAGATCTGAGAGGTATCTTCATTTCACCTAGATCTCTTTCTATGCCTTTCATTTCTGTGAACGTTTTTGGGAATAGGTCGTTGTACTTGCATAGTAACTCTGTTATGGTTTCTATTGTTTGCTCATCCAAGTAATCTCCAATGCTGACCATTTTGGGATTCTAAACTATCCCAATGTTAACTTTCTTCACCTTAATCAACACAATGAATACTTATGATTCTAGAGGTGGACCTTCCACTTCTCTTTCACCTTCAACCTCCACAATATGAATGTTTCTCAGGTCATCTTCATCTGGTGCTTCTTCCTGCACATGGTAGCATGCCAATAGTTATTTTACTGTCTATATGTTATGTTGTTGTTCTTCCGTCATGAGTTTAACTTCTAGTTGTTTAATGAATATCACCCATCCGATTCGTTTAAGTGTTGAGTCTATGTTGGGGTTCTCATGTTCAAATGAGAAAGTGACTGTAAATTTTTTTTGTAATACTGTCTAGTTTGTAGTTCCTCTGTGCAATTATTGGTCTATATACCAGTTTGCTAGAATCCCTTCTAATGTGTGAAAAAAATGATGAGGCCATTCCTCTGGTGGTGTCATCCTCCATAGAGTTCTGCACTTCTCCAATTTTTTTGTTGGGTCCCCCTATCCGTCATATTTTTGCAGTTGGTTTCTTCCTTGTTCTACGCCAAACTTGATGTGCATTAACCGCTTACATTGGTACCAGTCCTTAACTGTCACTTTGTGCGCACCCCACCATATTGCAGGTGTTTCCTTGAGTGCTATATCCAGTTCTAAGAGTCTCTGATTTTCTAATACTTAATCTTTGTATCATGTTAATAATTCTTCTAATTCATTCACCCCATGGAATCTGAGAGGTTTCCTTATCTCCGTACCTACCCATATTACTGTGTGGTCGATTTGTGTGCATCTTCTTATGGAGACTTCATGTAACCTATGCAGCCAATTCTCTAAGCTTGTATCTGAATCTGACATGAATGAGGTGATGCTTCTCCAACTGAGTACCCCATCTGAGGTTGAGTTCACATAATATTCTTCTCACACAGTTCTTTTGTACAAGTGTTTAATTTCCTCCAGGTCTAAGAAAGTAGGTTCTACAAACCTTTCCCCTTCTGATGGATCCAATGGCTCAATGACTCTGTATTCTCCTGACTTGAATGTCATCTTCCACATATTTAAGTTGATTATGTCCTGATTGTAAAACTCCCAATCCAAGACAAGAAATGTTGGATAAGGTGTTGTGCCATCCACTATCTCTATCACTTTGACCACACTCCATCCAAATCTAATATGACCCCCTTTAGTCTTCCAATTGGTATAACTCTGTGTTGGTTTGCTAGTTTCAGCTGAATAGGTGAATATCCTAATGTGGGTTCTCCCATACATTTCCATGTCTCTTTGGGTAATACATTTACTTCGGATCCTAAATCCAGTATATTATCTCCAATGTTAGCATTAAATCTGAATTCCATGCTTGTTCTCCTCCTTGTATGCAGATGATTAACTGTTTTTTGTTCTATCCTTCCTTCTACCTCTATGCTACATATTTCTAGAATATTTTGTAACATTTTAACAAATGATGGATCATTTAGTAGTTTAACACGGGATTGCAAAAATCCTTTAATCGTACTTACTTGTCCCAGGGGTTGTGCTTCTTTGGTGTGATCTAGCGATGGAGGCATCTCGTATGTTGGTACTTCCTAGTTATGTTGCGCAGTTGATGTCGATGTAGTTTCTAGTTTCAATAATTCTTGGTTGGCCTGCTTCAATATCTCCTTTTCGTTCTGCGCATCAAACTGCTTCTTCAGTTCGACATTCTTATTCACCCATTGGTGTTGCGTTGGATATTGTCTTACTACATCATTTCCTATCTTGGATCCTACCCATGTAACTATGTTGATGTTTCTTCCTTCATCCCTTGCTTCTATCGAAATCCACTGAACATTCTAATTTTTATGATTTCTTGTTTCCTGGGTCTTCCCCAATAGTGTAGGGCATTCTTTTGTGTCATGATTTGATGTGCAACAATGCATACATGTCGCAGGTGGAAGTGGACATTCTCTTGCATAGTGTCCTGGTTGTTTATATTTGTGGCATACCATTGGTCCTATGCCTCTTCCAAAGCCTCCTCTTCATCTTTTTCCACTTATGTAGCCAACTCGATCTCCTTGTGGTGCATAGTACTGAGGCACCTAGTTATACTGTGAAGGATTATAGTGTGGTTGTGCGGTATTGTACTGTGGATGCACAATGTTATATTGTTGCTTCGTAGTGTTGGACTGTTGTTGCACAGTGTTATACAAGGTTGGTACTTGGTTAAACTATGGTGTGACTTTCCCAATCATCATTTCTGCCTGCACCCTGTAAGCATTTGATGTTCTTTCCTTCATCAGGTCCATGGTCCTATAATCTTTGTCATCATGGCCTACTGACTTGCAAAATTTGAAATATGAGTTCTTAGGTATTGTTTGGTACTTATGCATCATTAGGAAGTGATATGGATCATGCCCTTGTTTCTTATAGATTTCACACCATAGTCCTCCTGTTGGCAACAGGTTTGGAATTCTTGTTTCCATGTAATGTGTGAATGTTGGACATTCATTCTTATGGTGTCCTTTTGTTCTACATGTGGTACACCAAACATCTTCTCTTTTATCCTTACATTTTTTCTGGTTTAGCTGGAATGTTAAGTTCTTCAGATCCTCCTTCATCTCCTATATGGTTGGATCTATCTTCTGATATTGGTTCTCTTCCAGTTGTAGGGCTTCCTATAGAGCCTATGAATGTGTTTAAAACTTCTATTGTCGCAAACGGTATTTCATGTGTGGCAGCAGTGAATTGATGAACAAATGCCTATGTTGCATATCTGTCATGACATACTTTATCTTTCCTTTCAATCATTTGAATCTCTGGTCAATTTTCCATACATATTCTCCTGGTTTTTGTCTAATCTCTATCATCTCATTCATGTATTGATCCTTTGAACTAGACTTCTAGAATTCATTTATCAATAGATTTTTTATATCTCCAGTCATTCTAGTTGTCCCTGGAGGATTGTTTGCAGCTAAACTCATGTACCAATCCAGTGTGCACTCTCTTAGCATGATAGCTAACTGCGCAAGTTTAGTGTCCCCATCCATGATCTATTTCGCTTCCCAGATCTATTCACAAATAAACAAGTGCTTATTAGGGTCCTCTGACTCCTCTCCTTAGAATTCTGGTGACCTCATGGTGGGATCATGTCCTGCCATCCTAAAGGATGAAGTACTACCTCCATGTAGTGTAGATACTTGACTAATGCTTCTTGAAATGGCTCCCCCAGCTTTTGTTCCTTGTGTAGATGTACTTCTTGATGTCTTCCTTCTCCCGACGTTGTCTAAATGGTGGTTTTATTCTTGGTGTATTAGTTGCACATGGGTTTATGGGTTCCACATTAACACTAATATGGATAAGAGTGTTTCCTTCTATTCCTACTCTTGGACCTCTCATCTTCCTCTCATATGTCACGCACATGATTTCCTCAATCTGCTCCATAGACCAGAGATCCTCTACCCCTTCTTCATCACTTTCCAAGCCCTCCCTCACAGATACAACTCTCTTCTTGGTTTTCACCTTATATTGGTAGGGTACTCCACTGCACATTCTTCTAGTTGTTGCCATGATCCATGTGATCTAGTCTTTTCCCATCATGATTGGGTCCAAGTCCTCCTACTTCTTTCCTTTATCCATTTCCCCTTCCATTTCTTCTTCTCCTGTCAGTGCTTCTCCCCTTCCCCCATGCACGCAGGGAAGTTTAGCTATCTGACACCATTGTCATTACACCTTTGTTATATAGTAATATCTTAATAGAATTATATAACGATCTAATATACCTACCTTGAGGTCCCTTCAAGAACTCTTGTTCTGCTGCGCTATAAGACTTCGTTGTATCTACTAGAAATTCTGTGATAAATCCTCCAACAATGTTGTCTAACCAGAAATCTACTACACGTGTAAATTTGTTAACAAATTTTTGTAATCGTGTGATATCTACAGGATTCCACTCTAGCTGTCTGATCCGATTTAAAGGATGGTTTTATTTCAACCTTTTTATCCACTCCTGCAATACATGTGGGAAATCACAGAAAAATACTTCATGCAAGTTGTTGAATACGTACTTGTCCATATATTTGCGTGATGTCAAATTTGGGTTTTTGTTATTATTCTGCGCAAACTCCATCTCCTTTTCTTCATCCAGCTCTCTATCTCTGCCTTCGTTGGATTCCAAGGTCTCTGTTGGACAACTGAGAGGGGGGGGTGAATCAGTTGTTACCTTGCTTAAACAATTATGCTTCTTTTAAAATATTTACAAGGCACTCAATGATGATTACAATAATGCAGGGAAATAAACA
>SNQJ01S0076989.1:36507-72466 GCA_010110895.2 Picea sitchensis | reverse complement strand
TTTCTCTAGCACCAACTAGAAGGAAGCTACAACTCCCTGTGTTCAAGCACCCACTTGAACCTCTGAGGACACCAGTCCTCCCTAGCACCTCCCAACCACCCTGGTTTATGAATATGAAATACTAAAACCTATTACAGTGATATAGTGTTCAATAACAACTTACCAGTCTCATCAATGTTCTGCAAGATTTTTCTACTCATACTTCCTCACTGTCTTCCTGCATGCATCCACTGCCCATTCTATTCTTCTTCCCTTTTTGCTTTGTGTGCCATTCTCATTCAATGCACCTTTTGTTTCCTGTCCATTTCAGCTGCTACACCACCTATTTACTTCCTCACACATGCATTACTTCACCTCAGCAACAACAACTGCATCTCTTCTCTGTACCATGTACTTATAGCTTATGTGCACCTTATGCATGCAATGCGTGCAATACCTCTGCATACTCACACCGCACTGATATCCTCCACCTCTCGAGTGCTCTGCCTGATCATCGCAACTCTTCATCTTCTCTAGTGGTTCCCACCATGCGTCTAGCATCACTTGGTGTTCTGTTGAGATTCCTCAGCCTCTCTGGCAGTTGAGACTCCTCGTCTTCTCTGGCATAGTCGAGCTTATGCCTTTTGTTTCAGTTACATACTTCAACGCTCATCCACTTGTCAGTCCCTCTAAGAATCATCTTCATTCACTGGAAGAAGCTTGGAGACCCTTCATCTCCTCTCGCGATCACACAGAGATCTCTTCGAATCCTCTGGCAAAAGCCATCAATGGTTTCTAGCAGTTATACTATGAAGAGCAACATTATCCCTCCGATCATACTCAAATTCACCTGCACTATTGGATTGTCTCCATGGGATCTTGCATTCATTTCGGCAATTTGGCATTCCTCTGACCAAGTGTCTCGACACTCCCAATCGCGATCCCCAAAACTCCGAAAAGGAGCTTGTCCACACTAGCTCCTTCCCCCATCTTCCACCGATGTGACCACAGGCTACATCCATTTCACCTTTTCGGTATTTTCACGACCTTATGACCTTCGTCAACCCTAATCGACGGTCCACAATCTCGATGAATTGACGGTCCAGATCTCATCGTGAATTTGCTTCTTGCAATTCCTTAGATGGAGGTTCTCGTCACTCCAAGTCGTGATAGGCAAAACTCTGAAATGGAGCTCAAATCAGTGGTCCACGTTCTTGGTGATCCGACGGTCCTGATCTTTTCGTGATCTCACATCTAGCAAGTTTCCACACCATGCTCTGTTGACTCCAAGTTAATGAAATTTCAATCGCTTGCCACTTGTCCTATTATTCGATGGTCCAGATCAGATCTTGAATCAACAGCTCTGATCATATCGCGATTTCACATATCGTGATTTCAGCATTCTTATTGCAAAGTGTTTCGACACTCCAACTTCCGGTATCTAAAACCCCGAAATGGGGTTGGATCAACAGTGCACATCAAACCTTGATTTGACGACTCATATCATTTCATGATTTCAGAATTCCTGTGGTATTGTTTCTTGACTCTCCAAATCACGATTCATGAAACCCCGAAATTGAGTCTTTGACATGCTCTGATCTCCTGCCACGCGTCCCTCTTGGATCAACGGTCAAGATCTTGTTGTGATTTTGCATATCGCGATTTCGGCATTCCTGTGGTATTGTTTCTTGACTCTCCAAGTTGCTATTCACGAAACCCCAAAGTGATGTAAACATGCTGACGTCACGCGTGGATTGACACGTGTCGAATAAATGCCACGTATCACTCTGATTTGTGACTTACATGTGCCTGAAATGTCGAATCAGCTTGACACTTGTCATTGTCTAGTTGTGCCACGTGTTCTTAGCTGACGTGGTTTGCTGACATGTCTATTTCGGGATTTAGCATTTTGCGATTTTGGGACTCATGTTGTAAAGAACCTTGACATTTCCATCTCCCAATATCCAAAATCCCAATAGCCAAAACTCTGAAATGGAGTTGGACCACCGCTTCGATCTTGCACTTTAAAGAATGTGCAGGTTCTTCTTGATCCAATGATGGTCGGAACTTATGCTTAGATCTGACACCTGAGATCTGTCCTCCTCTTCTGTGCGTTCTTTTTGTCTACAATCTGATCTGACGGTCCTCCTTCTTTCGAGAATTTAAATGGGATCCAATGATTACTGATGCTTCTCCTCCTGAGCTTAGGCACTGCGATCGACTCTGCGCTAATTACTCCTGAGCTTACTTTGTTACTGTTTTTCATCGATGCTTACTTTGATCTTGTCATCAATGACCTACCTACAAACCTTTGCACGTTTGCTGCCATCTTTGTTGCTATACTTGCCATCAATGACAAGCATACACTGTCTGTAAAACATGCCAACAGTCTCAACTTCCCCTTTTAGATTCTCATTCTCTCAATGTATTGTCATCCAATTTGGCATTATTTTCACGCATCTTCCGCAAATCTCATATACTCAATCCCATCCTGTTCCAACCAACTGGAAACATAATTCATTTGTTGGCTTTCTATACTCTTCTACTTAGGATTCTCTATCGGTTATCTTGATTCTTCCTTACTATCATAGATTGACCCCGGTTCAGATTTAATAAGCTCCCAAAAAAATCCCTCTAAAACTATCAGCCCCTCTGGTAGACCAAAAGGCAACGCAACACCCAAAGTGCACTGCGCAGTCCCACCCGAGATAGCTCTATGGCTGGCTACAATACTCAGGTGTTTGCAACCTGGGAATGAGTGGAGATTTACGGTTGTATCTTGTAATATTTATTTATTCAGTTTAATGCATGCTTATAGTAGTCATTCTATTCATGCATGTGAAATACCATATCTAACTAGTTAATTCATTCATCTAACATTCACCACTTAATAACAATAAATACACATACATTCATTCACATAAAACAAGTGTTACCGTGGTTCACCCCCTCCTAGGATACATCCACAAAGATCTGTCTCTCAATATCTTTATTATGGTTTAGTAATATGTCATGTCGTGCATGGTTACACTCTTGGATCTTACTCTCCTCAATAGGCTCCTCGATCCCTGTGATTCTGACTAGATCACACTAGGATCCTCAACATGTGATCTAACCCTTAGGATTGAGTCGTTCACTACTTCCCTAGCTCACGATCTTACTAGCTATTACAATTCTTACAACTTTCTTCCATCCATTCTCTTCTCTCATCCTCTCTATCTTCTCTCTCTCTTCCCTCCCTGTCTCTTCTTCCTTTAAGTACTACCTATATATTAAAATACATTTCAAAAACCCTAACCCTAGAATCGTTAGGTATTCCTTGCATAAGTGCCTCGCATATTCCCTTACATGTGTTGCTTTTCCTTCCAGTTTCCCTTTCCTCCTTTCATGCTTCTTTTCCCAAAAATAGCCTTTTCCCCCGACTAGGTCTTCATCCAACATGCTCCCATAGATGTTGCACTACCCCTTCTATTCACCTCGGTCGACTCATCTCCTACTCCAACTAAAGCTCAAAAATTCACCCAGTTCATTGAGTGGATCCAGCGCATCCGCCAACAGGTTCAAGATATCCTACAGAAGTCCAATGACAAGTACACGCAATGCCATGATCAACACTAGGTGCCACATAAGTTTTAGGTGGTCGAAAAAGTTTGGTTGAATTTGTAGAAAGAACGCCTTACCGGACCCCATCAAAAGATTCTCCCACTCTGTTATGGGTCATACACCATCACCAAGTATGTGGGTGATAATTATTTTGCGCTCAACATTCCTACTTTCCTTGGCCTACACCCAGTGTTCAACGTGGATCTTCTTTGACCTTATTTCCCACCATTATTGGACACCTCAGAGATAAAAGAACAACTGACACCAATAGATATCAACCTTGACTGCATACAAAAAGAATCCAGTGATCATATTGTGGAAAAATAGTTCAAGGGCACTCACCAGCAAAGGATCCATCTTTATCGAGTTGTCAAAGCAGGGCAACTCTTGCACCAAGGCAAGTGGCTCACCTGGAGCCAAATTCAGCAGAAATTTCCTCATCTAATGGGGGCACTCAACGAAATGGAGAACATTGGTTTCTAAGGGGAGAGGATTGATCCAAATGGATGTCGGTGGCCTCCCATCTATTCCAACTGGCTCATTTTGGCAGTTTTCTAGTTCGGTAGTTTTTTCCTAGTTTTCGGGTCCCTGACTTATGGGGTCGTTCTGAGGCCCTAAACAATGTTTTAGGGCTCACATAGATAGGAAACATGTGTATTCCTCGTATAGACCTTTCCAACAAGCTATTGTGCTCCTAAAATGAAGATCGCATGAAAATGTATGACCTCGGGAAGTTGATGTACTAACTTACCCAAACGGGGCCCATGTGACTTTTGGCACTTCATCTCCTAGGGTTAGGTTTTTGGATGTATAGGGTTTTTTAAATTCATGTTTATTGTAAAAATTCCTTGAGAGCCTCATTGTAATCGTCTTCTGGTGAATGAGCAGAGCTGTCACATCTCTTCTAAGAGATAAGTCGCCATCATTCTAGGAAGCTTGTTTCCGCTGCATTTTACAGTTTTAGCTTATTTCCTTATTGAATATAAACCTTTTTTATTGTATATATTTTATTATGTGTTAAACATATTTTGATAATAATCTGTATTCATTTCGTTTTGCTCATAAAATCTGGATCACGATAGGACAGGGCAAGGAAAGGGGGTTGTAGCCTCCTTCCGGTTGGACCTGGAGAATATAGGGAGTTAGAGCTTCCTTCAAGTTGAAGCCTGTAAATAAGGGGTTGGAGCCTCCTTCTATTTGGTGCTAGAGAATTTGGAAGTTGGTGCTTCCTATGAATGTAATCTTTGATAAATAAGAAATAATTATATGGTTTTTTCCCATTTGGGTTTCCACGTAAATTTTGGTGTACTGTGTATCTGTGGTTATTTGTTATGCACTATTGATTGATACTTATCATGATATATTGAATACAATAATAAATAATATACTACTAATAAATTTAATGTTCACGTGTTCTGATTTAAATTGGTAAAAAGTGCTCAATATTGATTCACCCCCCTCTTAGTATTCCAACATATAATGCATAATTACTCAAAGAAAACAAAGTATTATTCAACCACCTCCACGTTTCCATCTTTGAATGAGATAAATCCTATGTGTTATGGTCCATTAAGTCACAAAATATTCATGTTGGCACATTTTCTTTGTATTCACTAGCTAATTTTATTTGGCCACTGATGAGATGGCTTGGGAGAATTATTACTTGAGTGATATGTAAGATCATGTTGTGCAACCTTTGGGACCTTAACAAAATTAACCATTAGGATTGGAGCTTGAAATATTTTATGTACCAATGTTTGGTATTCAAAGTATTGATACCCAACTCCTCTTTTCATTGATTTTATGACAACACCAATTATTTGGTGCAAAAGTGGCAATCTTTGATTTTCAATGTGATACAAAAGTTGTATCATTCTAAGCTTTCCTAGTAGACCACCAACTTGTTGGCTCTTATTTAATTGGAAAAAATGGCCTAAGGTTTTTTTTGGGTAAGATCAAGCTCATCATAGCAATGTGGCCTCCAATATCCACCCTAGGACTAAAGACACATGTGACTTAGTGACCCAATAATCCACCATATGCTACCAACTTTGACTCAAGCTCCACAAATTTCACATGTTTATTCCCATAAGGCATCCTTTAAGAATAATAGGATCAACAATTATTACTAGCATTTGATGTTTCATGACCTATATCAATGGATACTCTTCTAACTGCCTCACCACCCCCACCGTTACACAATTTTTATAATTTTGTCGCAAAGTAAATGTTGGCAAGTGAGCTTCCCCCAAATGTCGGTTACACAACTTTGTAGCATAGTAGTTGTTGTTCGTTGAGTCCCCTCCAATGATTGTTCCACAAATCTATAGCTAAGTAGTGATATATGTTATCACATAAAGTTGTCTAAGGGTCGCAGGGTGACCCAGTCCTTTGCTTGCACATGTATCAGCCTTGAGCTCAAAGCGCAGCTTTTAGAACAGTATATTTTGGGCTTGAAACGCAAGCAACAGGCAGCTTTAATATTTCAGTGGCGGATATTCCAGGAGTGTTGGCATAGGGGAAGACCTAGGGTTCAATGCTTCAACAACGCACCAAAAAAACCCTAACTACCAGCCCTTTCAGCAACACCTGCGAAGCAGATGAAGTCTCACCCGAGGTAGAGGCAGGGGGGTTACATGACTCAAGTGTCTACAACCTAAATGGGACTCAGATATGTGATCACAATACTTAACAGAGCACTTAGAAATTAACATTCATTAGTATTTAACCTTTATTCACATCGCAGGTTCAAACCCTAATTACATAACAAAGCAGTATTCATTAAGATCTAAGCACATCTAACCATTTAGCACATAGAATTAAAGCAGATATAGCATTCATTCACATCATAAACACTAAGCATTCATAGATCTATCTATCATAACAGTGCACTAAGTGAATACAATAATAATATAGCACAAAGCACAATGACACAGGATATACATGGTTCACCCCAGTGTGGGGCTACGCCCACCAACTCTTCTTCTTCTTTATTAGCTTCTTCCAATATTCTTACATGCACAGAGCCACAAAGCCAACTCCGCATAGGATAGGAGATCTGTGTGCACCTCGCCAAATCGTTCTTCTGAGTTCTGTCCAAGCACAAAGCCTTACACAATCTCTTACAATCACTTGCACTTAGCTCTACAAGTCTTAACACAGTGTTGGCACAAAGCCAACCAGTCATGCACTAAGCCAATTCGATCACATAGATCCAACTACTTCATACTCTCTTCACTCTAAGTCCTATATACTTATTTATACATTACAAAAAGGGCCTAAACATGGGTAATACCCATGGGCCAACATCCCATACCCATTACATAATCCCTAAAACCCAAAAATCTAGCAAAAGGGGGTAAGATCCCATGATCTTCGCTTCACCTGGGTGCTCTGTCTTCGACCAGCCTGTCGAAGTCCCGAAAATGGTCAAACATGACCAGTGTTTCCTCAAAACCTGGTCAAGGGCCAACAGACCCCTAACACTCACCTGTGACTCTTCACGAGTCACTCTGATTTGGGAAATTCTACTTCGAAGGACTCAAGCTTGCCCAAGTTGCCTCGACTTGTTGCTTCGCCAAAGCCTCCTGCTCGGAAAACTCTTGAATGACTTTCCCAATGATAGGCCCTTCCAAGCGTTGTTCCACTGTGGTGACCACTTGCTCCAACTGTGCACCTTGTCCCTCGATCTCTTCAAAAAGTGTGTAGGATTCGTCTTGTACCAGCTGAAGTCTCTAGGTCACTTCCATGACTCTAATCTGGATGGCATGGACCTACTGCTGAACTGTGCATTGTTCCTATGACCTTTTCATATTATTGATCGTTGAAATCAGTTTCAGCTGCGCTTGTAGTGTCGATTCTTGTTGCTTCACCTCCTGGGGCTATGACTCCAATGTCCTTAATTTTGGGTCCTCTACAAGGTGCTCATAGGTCTACACACTTCGATTATTGAGTTTCTTTCATTCTAACGCTAATGCCTTGATTCTTTCAACTGCGCTCCTGGCATTTTCTTCCCTCTGATCTCACACTTCCTGCAGAGTGCTCGACATTGCTTGCAATTCTAGTTCTGCTACTCTTACTTGGAGTTGTTTAATGGCTTTAGTGAGCTTCCCCACTTGGCTCTTAGCTATCTCTTTTGCCATCTGTGCCAGGCCTGGCATAGAGAGAAGTGCTCTAGTTATTACTTCTCTAACTCCAATCTGCTCCACGAAAAGATGATTTTTCTCTCTCTAGATCTGCTCTTTGTGTGTTTCAAACTTCGCTTGGAGGTCATATTTCTCTTGCTGTGAAACCCAATGTTTCTATAGGGCTTCCTCATTTTCTTGCTTCAAGGCCTCTGTGGCCTTTTATTTTTATTCCTGTACTCGTCAAAGGCAAGCCTCTGTCGCATCTACTATTCTGCATAGTTGGGTAGGCTCATCTCCGAATTCTATATCCCCTAATGACGACAACACAGTAGACACTGTGCAGCTCGAATAGAGATCTTGTTGTACCCCTTTCAGCTCTGCCTTGATCCAGTCATACATTATCTTCTTCTTTGCTTCGTTTCATTGAAAAATATCCTCCGAAGTGTTTGTTATAGCTACGATGATGAGGTCGATATCATCCACTCTAAGCACAATCTGTGACTGAGGCTTATTTGCTCGTGACTTCTTCGGCACTGAGGTTTTCTTTGGGGAAACCTTTCTTTTCTTTGACGTCTTGGCCTCTGTAAGAGGATATTTCACGGTGTCACTTCGCCCTGTTACTACTTGTCTTCTTCCCCTTCCTCTTCTTGGTTTACTTTTTCACCTCCTCCTCCTCCAGGTGAATCAGACGCAGTTTCCCCCGATGTGATGTTTAGTTCCTGCACCTCTTCCTTATTTTTCTTATTGCTGCTACTGGGTCCATCATACTCTTCTCGGGTGACCATAGAAATTTCGATGATATCGGGGTTGGAGAGCTCTGCCTGCTCAACTGGTACAAGGAATTCAGCTAGTCATTCATTGGTTATCTCCTCCATGTCTTCATTAGTTAATTTATAGTATGAATGCATCTCCTCCTTGCTTTCATCCTGGCGTGTAGTGATGTAAATGAAGTGTCTATCTGTGTGGAACTTCTCTATTGGCCAGTAAGTATGCAAGGTATTTGGATTCATTCAGGGGAATGACTCAATGTCTCGCGTGAATTGTAAGTAGTAAGTGTGGAAGACATCATTCGAATTCCACTACTTCACCATATCTCTTGAATACCATAAGGTGGTGAACCTCGCGGCTAGTGGTTTAGACGACTCGACCTCAAGGAAGGTCGCTCCCTCTAGAATCTCCCAAGTGACAAAGGCAACGAGAATCAGCAACCAACTAAAGTGAAACTTGTAGCCCTGGTCCTATGCTTTGTGACAATCCTACTCCAACTAGTTGATAAGGTAGCTCGCCCAGTTCATCTGCATCCCTTCAATGCATTTTCCTGCGAGGTCAATGATGAACCCCATGACTTACATTGGTCTATTCTTCCTGGCAAGCTTACCAACGATCAGTTGGAAATATAGGTACACTATGCCATCTTGGATGGAAGCTACCTTGTATCCCCGCTTCCCCTTATCCACATCTCCGTAAGTGTCCTTTATTCGCTGCACTAGGGCGTGATCTGCAGCCTTCCCTGGGTAGAACTTCTGAGGTTTTGGTCCCTGCATAATTAATTCAGTGATCATGTGGATCAGTGCCGAATCTAGAGTGACTCACCTGTCTAACCATAGATAACCTCCATGGTAGCATGACAGGAGGAATTTAACACACGTGTTAACCTCCTGATGTCTACTGAAGTGGGGTATCCTCATCACATTAAGGATGGTGGACCTCGTGATATCCTTAGTCCATGGCTAGGGGACTCTCTTCGGCCTCTTCTTCATTTTATTTGTTAATTACTTATGCAGTGCGAGAAATGCATAATTCTTCCTATCTCATAGGTTAAAGTCACTGATCTTGAGATCGGGGATTAGTCCTAGTTGCGGTCCAACTATGTGTATCCTCTTCGGGAGGTGTGCAGTGATGAGGGTGTACTCAAAGTCTCTTGGAACACTGTCATGAATAAATGCACCAACCAGAGGTGGGTTATAGTTAGGCAGGACCGACGGGATGAGATTTGCATTTGCCAAGTCATCGCAATGCTTACTTCTTTTCTCTGTCGTGGTTTGGGAGGGCCCAAATCGACGTCCAGTCGATGGGGATGCTCGCAATCCTCTCGCTGATGAGGCCTGTTCTCCTGTGGACATGACCTTCTCATCCATAAGCTCAATCATAATCTCTTCAACGGATTTCTCTACTGCGGTAAGGTCGCCTGACATACACGCTCAAGATAATATATCTCAGGTGGAAAAACACTCAAGGTAAGCAGAACGAGTGGCAAGGTATCAATAAGAATAGCGTGGTAGCAATCAGTTCTTTGTGGGCTCGGATAATCACAATTTGAAAAAGTGTCCCCAGTGAGACATTCGACGGATTAAATAGACAACATCGTAACAAATTCCTCCAATGGGCAGGAATGCCTCAATCCATTTGTTATGGCGCAGACTTCAAAGGTCCAATGGTGATCTTTCTGGAAATAACTGCATTTCTATCCATTCTAGAGCGTCAATCTAATGGTCGGCACGCCTCCAACAGTCACATTGCTTCGCTAAGTCAATGTTCTTTTTTACGTTGTTTTTCTATTCCGGCGAGGTTCAAGTTCTGCAAGCTTGCTTTCTGTGAAGTCTTTTCTGGAACTCCCTGCATTTTTTCTAACTTTTCTTTCTTCTTATTGATATTTCTAGCCTTCTTTCCCATGATCTGAGTCTCTGGGTTTCTCTTTCCATTCTTGTTCTTATCTTCTCTTAGCATAGTAACTTCTCACTGTTGAGGGTCTATCAAAGGGTTCAAGTGGAATACCTCTTCTCTTATTACTTCTGGGGTAGGTTCTCTTCTCTCCTGCATGGATAGGTTCTTTAAGCCTTCTTGTGTTCTTTCAACTTCAACAACTAGGTCTCTGGCCCTCAGTTGCTTTGACTTTTCCTCTTGTTCTTATATTAAGTGTGTTATTCTCCTAGCCATGAAATCCCTTAATTCTTGATTTTTTTGTTCTATAGCTTCCTCTTCTTCTTTCCTTCGGATCTGATCTTTCTCAATCCAAGTCCTTCCTAACAAAAGTGAAAAATGAGCGATGTTCTCAACAAACTTAATGACCTCAAATTCTTCTTTTGTCGATGTTCTATGGGCTATCATAGGTACATGAGTAAGTCTTCCACATAGGGTTATCATCTTTCCTTTAAACAATCCTATCCCTCCCAATGAAGGAATCATAGCAGGCTTTCCCAAAATTTCCCAAGTTTTTTTTCATGATATTCACCTATGTTTCTGCATCCAATATATACTCTACGTCGAAGTCTCCTATTCTTTTTTCTATGCACTATTTCTCTTTTAAGATCTTTGGTAAACTGATGTCTCTGTGATCATTCAATGTTTCTTTCATCTGCAATAATATAGTTTATGATTCTTTCTGGTGTTCTAGCATATTCTTAGTCTCTTCACCTTCTTCATGATTTTCTTGTCTCGTGTTCATCTTCTCAACTTTATAAATCATTATAGGGAAATCCAAAACTTCATGTCCAGTAGCATTACAACAGAAACAAATAGGACCTCTACCAGGGAATTCTTTAGCAAGATGTCTCGATTTTTGGCAACTATAACAAAGAGTCAATCCTCTCTTTCTCTTGAACGATCCCCAACCTTTCCTGTACTGTGCACTAGGATCATAGTGATGGACCTGCAATAAATTCTTTCTAGGATCCTGCATCCACTTATTAGTCCAAAAAGTCTTTCTATGCATAGGAATAACATATCTTTCACTATTTCTATCAGATCTATTCATATCAAATCTTCTTTCTTCTAGTTGTGCCCTAGTTTTCAGACTAGGATGAAATCTATCAAACATACCTAGATCCATTCTTTTGAAAAACAAAATTCCACTTATCTTGCCTATATCAGAGCATAAAGCTTTAAAATATTACCTCTTTTCTTCAGATCTAGTTCCCTTCTTAACACAGAGCTTCACAATTTAGGTAGAATACTATGCACTACAACAACAGATCTACACACAGAGCTTTCTCTTTGCTTCAGTTCCCATCAATCACAGTTTTAGGTCTCGGCAATGGAACCATTTGTTGGCACAGGGGCAGAACTAGGGTTCAACGCTTCAACATCACACCCACAAAGCCCTAACTACCGGCCCTTTCGGAAACACCTGCGAAGCAAATGAAGTCTCACCTGAGGTAGAGGCAGGGGGGTTGCAGGACTCAAGTGTCTAGAACCTAGCTATGACATAGATCTGTGATCACAATAATTAATAAAGCACTTAGCAATTAACATTCATTAGTCTTTAACCCTTATTCACATCGCAGGTTCAAACCCTAATTACAAAACAACGCAGTATTCACCAAGATCTAAGAACATCTAACCATTTAGCACATAGCATTAAAGCAGATATAGAATTCATAGATATATCTATCATAACAGTGCACTAAGCAAATACAAGAACAATATAGCACAAAGCACAATGACACAGGATATATGTGGTTCACCCTAATGTGGGGCTACATCCACCAACTCTTCTTCTTCTTTATTAGCTTCTTCCAATCTTCTTACATGCATAGAGCCACAAAGACAACTCCGCATAGGACAGGAGAATCTGTGCGCACCTCGCCAGATCATCCTTCCAAGTTTGGTCCAAGAACAGAGCCTTACAAAATCTCTTACAATCACTTGCACTTATCTCTACAAGTCTTTTAGCACAATCTTGGCACAAAGCCAACCAGTCATGCACTAAGCCAATTCGATCACATAGATCCAACTACTTCATACTCTCTTCACTCCAATTCCTATCTACTTATTTATACATTACAAAAATGGCCTAAACATGGGTAAGACCCATGGGTCGACATCCCATACCTGTTACATAAGCCCTAAAACGCAAAAATCCTGCAAAAGGGGGTGAGATCTCGCGATCTCTGCTTCGCCTAGGCGCTCCGTCTTCGACCAGCTTGTCGAAGTCCCAAAAATGGTCAAACATGACCAGTGTTTCCTCAAAACCTGGTCAAGGGCCAACAAGGAGCAGTTCAAATCAACAACCCTCGGGCATTCAGAATTCCAGAATTTCACAAAGTATATTGCCAGAGAAAAAGTACGAAGTCCCAAAGCGTCGAAGTGTCAAAGCCCGAACTCCCGAAATGATCTGAGCCATCCAAAGAAATAAGACACATGGAGCAGGATCCCTCACTTAGGAATTCCATTCTCCAGAGAATCATGGAAGTCAAGTATTGAAAAGTCTCGAAGCACCGAAGTCCCAAAGTGTTGAAGTGTCAAAGTCCCGAAGAGCTAAAGTGTCGAAGTCCCAAAGTAAATATGAACCATCCATCAGCGGGGACACGCGGCAAAAGTCCGCAAACTTTGAAGGTAGATGAGTTTTGAAATTTGAGATTTTCAAAGTCCAGAGACCTAAAAGCATCTCAACCGTCGATTGGCAAGGGCCACGCGTCATCATATCCCTGGCATCGGGTAAAATAACATGGAGGAAGCCTAGGTTTTAGATTTTATTTTCCCAAATTCTGAAGATCGAAAAAGATCTCAGTCGTCGATCTCATAAATCCACGCTTCCTCAGATCCTTAGCTTCGGGGGATTTTCTTGGAGGAAAATGAAGTTTGAGTTTTGAGATTTCCGAAGTCCGGAGACTCGAAAGGATCTCAGTCGTCGATCTATGGGGGCCACATGTCAGTGGATTGTAGGCTTTGGATAAGATCAATTGGGGGAAGAGTTGAGATTTGAGAGTTTCGAAGTCCAGAATCTCGAATGGTCACAGCCGTCGATTTAAGAGGACATGTGGCAGTAGATCTGTCATTGCGACAGAAGGCAAGGTTTGAAACTTCAAAACTCTGAAACCCGAATCATGAAGCAAAGCACATCCATTGATTTGAGAAGGGAGGAGATGAGTCGTTGAACAAAAGGCCTCGTTCGAGATTGCAATATCAATGGTCGCGCTTGATTGCGGGGTCGGAAGGTGCTTGAGCTTTAAAATTTCGAGGGAAGGGCGCAATCAAAACCATGGTTTTGAGAAGGGGACAGGTGGTGGCTCGTGGTGAACTCTGGGGACAAAAGTAGTTTGTTTGCAAACCACTCTTGGTCGCGCCCGTAATCACATTTCTATGTGAGGTCATAGCCCCAGTTCACATCTATGAAGGAGCCAAAGGAAAGGGTACTGCCCTCCTCCAAGGCATAGTTTTAGCGAACCTCAAAGTTGGTGGGCAATTAATCTTGGTAGTGGTGCTAAATCTAGCAGGTGCGTCCAGATCTTAGATCGAGACCAGATCTATGACCACAGTTCATTGCAGGAACACAACATGCTTGAGCGATAATTTTCTTGAGAGGTCCCGCAGTTGAAACCATGGTAAGGGAAAGTAATACGTGGCAGAAGGTGGTGAATTGTGGGCTCAAAAGTGGTGTGATTTCAAACCATGTTTGACGGACCTGCAATCATGTGCTCATATAGCATCCAATCTAAGAGCAGTGTGTGGGCGCCCCTATCTCGAGGGTTCAATTAATAAATGAAAGGAATGGTGGTTGAAACCTCGAATCACTCAGTAATTAGAAAGTATGGAGGATTCGGTCGTGGAAAAAAGAGCTGTCAGGCTGAGGTACCCTGGTGGACGGAGTTTCCTGCAGACCCATGCTGATTTGAGCTCACTTTTGATAGAGGGATGCATGCTCAGTCTGACAGTAGAAAGCACAGATGAAAGGATTTGAATGTAGTAGCCAGGTCAAACTCCTGGTAGTGGTGGACCAGTTTGAGTATAAATAGGTAGTTTTGATATTTTGTTAGGGTCGTCAATTGGTTGAGTAGAGCTCCCTATCTTGTAATATTTTGATGCCAGAGCTACTCTCTGGTTATGTATCAAATTTGAGAATTTTGCATTAATAGAATTCCTCCTCTTTTCATTTCTCTGTAAAAACTGTGCTACAACACTCAGGCATGGAGGATCCAGTCAAGGGTTGTGATGTTATTGTAATTTAGGTTTGATTACAGTGGTATCATGACCAGTTTTAGTCATCTCCCATGTTATCTTATTTATCCTCAAACTGAAAGACTCGGGCATGGAGGATCCAATCAAGTTATCGTAGCTGCATTGTGATGTAGGTTTGATCATTATGCTACAGTGATTGTGTTCCTCTGACATATTTCGGTGTCTGAAGATTAAGTTCAAGAGTGTTATTGAGCTTGAGTTTTTGTTCACCAAGCTACTTGAAAGCTTGATTCCCATGGCAAACTTGTCCACTTTCTCACTAAGTCTTCCTTCTGCTCACCTCTAAACTCAATTCACTAACTGAAGTTAATGAGGCCCTCACTTCCCTGTGCATTTCCTGCCCAGTTTCTATGTTAGAATCATTCCTATACTAAGTTTTGTCCATTTGACCTCCACTCATAAAAACAACATCCACCAAACATTCTGATGGGTACTAGGCTTATCCTCTCACAATCTGAGGGTGACTCTCAGTGCTAACATTCGTGGCACCGTTGTCGGGGAACGAATTGAAGACATTTCCCTACGATTGAACAACAAAGAAATTATGATTCTAAAGGTGCCTCGGATATCAATAACTTGAAGATTGCAACTTGCACCTGGCGACTCCATTGTTTCAGTTATGGCTCCCAGAGGAAAACACACAAGTTCTACTCCACAGTTGCCTCTAGAAACACCTGAAGCTGACCCAGAGAATATTATCAAGAAAGGAAATATTTCTCATGAATGCTTTTAGTTGTTGTCCCAGATTGAAAAGCTCCTTGGGAAGAACGATATTTCAAAGATCCAGTTTTAGATGGTGAACTAATGTTGGACACATTATTCTGATGGATCATCTTTCACCATTGGGACTTCACTTTTTTGAAATGGAAAATGTTTTAGCTCATAGGTATGCCTTCTGTGACTTTTTGAAAATAGTTGGTTTCTCTAATCCACTGCCTAATAGAGATGAATGGGAAGGAAGCCTTCCTAAATTCTGAGGAAAAGAGTGGGAAGTACCAGCTGAGAATTTGTTGGAATTTCATGAATTTATTCATCAAATTCATATCGTGCATGAAGATGTTAAGATTAATCTTTTCAAGCATTCATTACAGGGGATTTTTCATGATTGGTGTCGATCTCTTCCCATTGCAAGCATCAGCTCTTTGATAGGTTTTCATGCACATTTCAATTCGTTTTGTAAAGATTTCTTCTTAGCTGAGTATCTTTATGAAAACTGTTGTCATGAGTTTTCTTTTCTTTATAAAGATTCAGCCTGTCACAAAGACCAGATTTGTGATGAAGCATTTATTGTGAAAGAAATCATTTTCCATGAAGATCATGAGGTGTTGAATGATATTCATTATGATAGAAATAACATAGAAATGTTTGGCATCATATCAGATGTATCTGTTGTTTTAAGCGTTCATGAAGATCAACATGCCTCTTCTGAATATTACAATGTCGAAGAGCAGGTGTATTCTACAGTAGATATTTCTCCTGACTACAAAGCTGAGATCGATGATAAGCTAGTGACCAAAGCTAGGGAAGATTTCTCTATATTTTTTCCTAGCTTTTTAGAATTGAAGGCATATTTTTCTTGCTTCTCTTATGAAGGAAATGCAGAGGATCTTCCGGTCCTTGAAACAGATGTTTTTGGCAGCCCTACTTATGATGGAGAAGTTTTTTCAAGTACTGACCAAGAACAACCAAGAGGACACGTGGCAATAGATCTGTCATTGCGGGAGAAGGAAAGGTTTGAAAGTTCAAAACTCTGAAACCTGAATCATGAAGAAAATCACGTTCATTGATTTGAGAAGGGAAGAGATGATCCATTTATGAAAAGGCCTCTTCCAAGATCACAAGATCAATGGTCGCGTGGGATTGTGGGGTCAGAAGGTGCTCGAGTTTTAAAATTTTGAGGGCAGGCCGCAATCAGAACCATGGATTTTAAGGGGATAGGTGGTGTCTCGTGGTGAATTGCGGGGACAAAAGAAGTTTTTTTCCAAACCACTCTTGGTCATTCCCACAATCACATGTCTATGTGAGGTCATATCCCCAAGTCACATCTATATAGGAGCCAAAGGAAAGGGTAGCGCCCTCCTCCAAGGTACAGTTTTAGCGGACCTCAAAGTTGGTGGATGATTAAGCTTGGCAGTGGCGCTAAATCTAGTAGGTGCACCCAGATCTCAGATCGAGACTAGATCTACGGCCACAGTTCATTGTAGGGACACAACATGCTCAGGTGATAATTTTCTTAAGCAGTCTTGCAATTGAAACCATGGTAATGCAAAGTAATACATGGTGAAAGGCGGTGAATTGTGGGCTCAAAAGTGGTGTCGCTTCAAACCACTTTTGATGGCCCCGCAATCACGTTCTCATATAGCGTCCAATCTGAGAGAAAACCGTGGCTGCCCCCTGGGCACTAAGCCTCATCTCGATCTCAAGGGTTCAGTTAATAAATGAAAGGACTAGTGGTTGAAACCTCGACTCACTCAGTAATTAGAAAGTATGTAGGATCCAACCGTGGAAAATAGAGTTGTCAGCCCGAGGTACCCTTGTGGACAGATTTCCCTACAAACCCATGTCGATTTGAGATCGCGTCTGACAGAGGGATGCATGCTCAGTATGACATAAGAAAGTGCAGATGAAAGTCTTTGAATGTAGTATCCAGATCATACTCCTGGTAGTGGTGGACTGGTCTGAGTATAAATAGGTAGTTTTGATATTTTGTTAGGGTCGTCAATTGGTTGAGTAGAGCTCCCTATCTTGTAATATTTTGATGCCAGAGTTGTTCTCTAGTTATGTATCAAATTTGAGACTTTCGCATTAATAGAATTCAGCCTCTTTTCATCTCTCTGTAAAAGCTATGCTAAAACACTTGAGCATGGAGGATCCAGTCGAGGGTTGTGATGCTATTGTAATGTGGGTTTGGTTACAATGGTATTGTGACCAGCTTTAGTTATCTCCCATGTTATATTATTTCTCCTCACACAAAGACTCGGGCATGGAGGATCTTGATCCAGGTGGATATCGATGGCCACCCACCTTTCCCAGCTGACTCAAAACAACTTTCTAGCAGTTTTGATAATTTACTATTTTTAGCAGTTTTTCGGGTCCTGAACTTCCAAAGCCATTTTGAGGCCCTAAATGACGTTTTTGGGGGTATTTCATCATGAAATTTTGTTCAACTGTTGTAGTCCTCGGATAGATCTTTCCAATGGGCTATCATACGCCTAAAATGGAGATCATATGCAAACATTACGACCATGGGAAGTTGATGTACTGACTTTCCCAAACGGGGCCCACATGACTTTTGGCGCTTCATCTCTTAGGGTTAGGTTTTTGGATGTTTAGAAACTCTTGTTTATTGTAAAAAGGCCTTGAGAGCCTCACTGTAATTTTCTTCTTGCGAATGAGTGCATCCATCACATCTCTTCTTAGAGATAAACCACCACCATTCCAACAAGCTTGTTTTCCGCTGCATTTTACAATTTCAGCTTATTTCCTTATTGAATAGAAAACCAGTTTTATTGTATCTCTGTTATTATGTGTTAAGCATCTGGTAATAATCTGTAGTCATTTTGTTCTGCTCATAAAATCCATATCAGTGGTATCAAAGTAGTCTGCTCCTTGTTGTATTAATGCATGTCCCCAACGAGGTCGGAGTACAAAGAGTTGGGTCTCAAGCTTGTTTCTCTAGAGGAAAAAAGCTCTCGCACACCCAAGCGACCTCTCATGGAAGGAGAAAAGAAAGATGACATAATAGGAGATCCTTTCAAACTATTGATTGAGGAATCTCTCACGCAACAGAGGAACGAGATGATGGATAATTTTGTGCAAATCCTTCGACGACTACCAACAGGTGATGCATCTTCTTCAAGCGGAGGCACCACCCCCTTCAAGGTACAAATAAACTTCGATATTCCTATATTTGAAGGTTATATAGAGGCCAATGTTGTATACAAGTGGTTGAATCTACTAGAAGTGTATTTTTCTATCCATAAATTTTCGAATAGAGAAAATATTACTTTTGTGCTCCTCAAAGTTGTCCCCCATGTCAAAGATTGGTGGGAAAAAATTTTTGATAAAAAGGAAATAGAGGAACCCTCATTATTTATAGTCATGGCCACCTGGGAATCCTTCAGGGATGATATTAAGGAACAATACTACCCTATCAGAAGTTATGATGACTTGCATACCAAATGGACCACACTGCGGAAAGAAAGAGACCAAGCAATGCCAGATTTCACAAATATCTTCCATACCTTGCACACCAAGTTGGGTATCAAATATTTGAAATGACATCTGGTGCTCAAGTATCGCGATGCTCTACATAGATACATCCAGACTAAAATGGAATTTTTGGACATCTCATCCTTGGGAACAACCTACCGATATGTCGTTAAAATCGAGCAGAAGCTCAAACAAAAGATGTGACAATTTGGGCTGGGGAACCCTTCACAAAAAAATCCAGGAAAGGGCAGCCCCAACCCATAGAAAAAAGGATAGAGAAAAGATGGACAATATTAGGACAATCCACAAGCAAAGAAGGACACCGGAAAGACAAATAAAGATATCGGGAAGTGGTGCAACTTCCATAAGAGCCCTTGGCATAACACTGTTGACTGTCGCTCAAAGAAGACACTGGTGGCCGAAGTGAAATCCTCTGAATCAGATGTGGGTTTTGACTCTGAGTCAGAACTATAAAGGGGAAGATGGATCATTGACACAGAACCTAGTGCCACCGTTGCTACCACCAAGCTCCAACATGGTGAACCAGACAAGATATAAGAAGGAGATCGCCTCTTCCATTCATAGATGTGGGTAAAAGGCACCCCACTGCACTTCATCATTGATAGTGGTAGCTAGAAGAACGTCATCTCAGAAGAGGTCGTCAAGCGTTTGGCCCTGTCGACAATTCCACACCCACAACCATACACCATTGAATGCCTCCGCCAAGGAAGCGATCCCCACGTCAGCCAACAATGTCGACTGTCATACGGCATCAAGCCCTTCAAAGACGAGGTATTGTGTGATGTTTCTCCTCTCGAAGTTTGTGATATTCTTTTGGGCCAACCTTATTTATGGAAACGCCATGTTGTATATGACTCTAGGCCTCGTAGTGTTATTATTACTTTGACAGGAAATTGTACAGGATACCCGAGGTTGTCCCACCTAGTGTTATTTCCTTGATATCTCCTAAGTAATGCAGGAAGGTCATCTCTCAGACGGGGAAGTTTGTATTCTTCATTATTCACTCTCAGAATGAGAGAAAAATCATAGCCACATCCAGGGTCTCTGCGTCCAACCTCTCCACCTAGAAGAAACAAGTAGATAAGGTCATCGAAGAATACTCAGCTATCTTCTCCTCACCTACCGGGGTACCTCTGCACTGCCAGATCAAGCACCCCATCGATCTGACCCCCAACGCACCACTGTCCAATGGGATAGTCTATTGTCACTCTCTATGAGAGAATGAGGAGATCAAGCAACAGATCCAAGAAGGGGCACATCCGTCCCAACTCATCACCTTGCGAGAGCCCAATCATGTTGGTACAAAAGAAAGATGGAACTTAGTGACTTTACATTGATTACTGGGCTCTGAATAAAATTACAATCAGAAACTAGTACCTGATTCCCCGAATTGATGACTTCCTTGATCAACTCATGGGGACCAAATACTTCAGTAAGATTGATCTAAAGTCTAGCTACCACCAGGTCCTGATAGAACAGACAGATGTATGGAAGACTGCCTTCAAGTCAAAGGAAGGCCTTTTTGAATGGTTGGTCATGCCCTTTGGTCTGACAAATGCTTCAGCCACTTTCATGAGGATGATGGATGATATCCTGTGACCATTCACCAATAATTTTTTAGTGGTGTATCTGGATGACATTCTCATTTACAACAAGACTTGGTCCGAACACTTGTAGCATATTCAGCAAGTTCTGCACACCCTGCGGAAGCACAAGCTATACGACAACTTGGAAAAATGCTCCTTCGGCATGGACATGGTCCATTACCTAGGCTACATCATTGATCAACATGGTGTAAATGTGGATCCAGCCAAGATCCAAGTCATCTGTGACTGGCCAGCCCCAACCACACTCATTGAGCTTCAGATCTTCTTGGGCCTTGCCAATTTCTACCGCAGGTTTGTGTTGGGAGTCTCCCATATTGCATGGGCCCTCAGCCAAATAACCAAGGGTGGTGGTAAGGAAACATTTGTGTGGGGCCGACCCCAAAAACAAGCGTTTGATGATTTGAGGTAGCGCTTATGCTAAGCCCCAGTACTTTCACTACCATACTTGCAACATCCCTTTGAGATTGAGACTGATCCTTCAGACTATGTTGTGGGTGTTGTTCTCACATAGCATGGCCACCCCATGGACTATCATAGTAAGACACTATCAGATGTTGTCTGTAAGTACCCTACTTACAACAAAGAAATGTACTCCATTGTGCAAGCCTGTCGCCAGTGGAGACATTACATTCTTGGGAGGGAGACAATCATCCACACTGATCATAATCCACTACAGTTCATGCAGACACAAGGAAAATTGTAGAATGACTGCCATCAAAAGTGGTCCACATACTTGTAGCAATTCCACGTCAACATCAAGTATAAAACAGGAAGCACCAACCACGTCATTGATTGCCTCAGTAGACCACCAGTCACGGAACTCACCACAATAGACTCCTATGGCCATGAGACCTTTGGATGGCCCCAACTCTATGAGACATACCCAGACTTTGCCACCACCTACCAAATATTGGGTGCAAAGGTAGTTGTCAATAATTTCCATCTCCAGGATGGGTTGTTGTGTCGTCTGGGCCATATATGTGTTCCATCAAACAAGCGAGCAAAGCTAATCTAGGAAGCCCACTATAGTCAAGTGTCAGGACACTTTAGCGTCACAAAGACAGTGATGATGCTACAAAAACATTTCTACTGGTTTAAACTTCGACAAGAGGTCTACAAGTATATCAGGTCTTACACTGCCTGCGCTATTGTCAAACCAACCACTAAGAAACAGGGCCTGTACACCCCTCTTCCTACTCCTGATAGACCATGGGAATCCATCTCAATGGACTACATGTCGAGCCTCCTATCCACAAAACGGGTAAATAACTATTTTTTTGTGGTTGTTGATCGCTTTTCTAAGATGGCGATTTTGGTTTCCTGTAAGAAGAGCATCACAGCGACTGCCAAGCTCTTCTTTGAATGAGTCTGGGTACATTCTGGAATCCCACAAACCATTGTCTCATATCAGGACAGTCGATTTCTCAGCACATTCTAGTCGAGCCTTTGGTCACTGCTAGGCACCAATCTCACCAGATCCACGGCCTTCCACCCCCAGATAGATGGCCAAACCGAGGTTGTAAATCGAATGATCATGCATATCCTGCACATGTATAATTCCAAGCACCCTTTCACATGGGATGAAAGTCTCCCTATGTCCATCATAGCTACAACCGATCCTTGCATAGCTCAACCAGCCACAGCCCCTTTCAGGTGGGGTTGGGATTCCAACCCTTGGGTCCCATAGATGTTGCACTTCCCCTTGCGGTCACCTCGATGGACTCCTCTCCTGCTCCAACTGAAGCTGACAAAGCCACCCGATTCATTGAGAGGATTCATCACATCCTCCAATAGGTTTAGGATATCCTACAAAAGTCCAATGACAAGTACAATCAGCACCATGATCAACATCGGATTTCACATAAGTTTCAGGTGGGCAACAAAGTTTGGTTGCACTTGCAGAAAGAATGCCTTACAGGACCCCATCGGAAGCTTCGCCCACTCCATTATGGGTCGTACACCATCACCAAGGCTGTGGGGGATAATTCTTTTGAGCTCAACATTCCTCCTTTCCTTGGCCTACATCTAGTGTTCAACGTGGACCGCCTTCGGCCTTATTTCCCACCATTATTGGACACCTCAGACGTAGCATAACAGCTGACACCAACAGAGCTCAACCCTGATTTCATACAACAATCATCCAGTGATCAGATTTTGGACACATAGATCAAGGGCACTCGACAACAAAGGATCCATCTTTATCGAGCCGTCAAAGTAGGGCAGCTCCTGCACCAATGCAAGTGGCTCACCTGAGGCCAAATTCAGCAGAAATTTCCTCATCTGATGGGGGAACTCAACACAATGGAGACCATTTATTCATAAGGAGGGAGGATTGATCTAGGTGGATATCGGTGACCACCCACCTTTTCCAGCTAGCTCAAAACAACTTTCTAGTAATTTTGATAATTTACTATTTTTAGCAGTTTTTCGGTTCCTAAACTTTCAGAGTTGTGTTGAGGCCCTAAATGATGTTTTTTGGGCTATGTTGCGGTCAAAAAATTTCATCTTTAAATTTTGTGCAATTGTTGTATTCCTCAGATAGATCTTTCCAATGGGCTATCATACACCTAAAACAGAGATCGTATGAAAAAGTTACAACCCCAGGAAGTTGATGTACTGACTTACCCAAATGGGGCCCACATGACTTTTGGTGCTTCATCTCCTAGGGTTAGGTTTTTGGATGTTCAGAAACTCTTGTTTATTGTAAAAAGGCCTTGAGAGCCTCATTGTAATCATCTTCTTGAGAATGAGCATAGTCGTCACATCTCTTGTTTTCCGCTGCATTTTATAGTTTCAGCTTATTTACTTATTGAATAGAAAACCAGTTTTATTGTATCTTTGTTATTATTTGTTAAGCATCTGGTAATAATTTTTAGTCATTTCGTTCTGCTCATAAAATCTGGATCAGATCTATTTGAGTTGTCATAGCTTCATTGTGATGTAGGTTTGATAATTATGCTACTATGAATGTGTTCCTGTGACATATTTCAGTGCCTGAAGCTTGATTTCAAGAGTGCTCTTGAGCCTGAGTTTTTCTTCACCAAGCTGCTTGAAAGCCTTATGCCCATGGAATACTTGTCCAAATTCTCACTAAGTCTTCCTTATGCTCACCCTTAAACTCAATTCATTGACTGAAGTTAATGAGGCCCTCACTTTCCTGTGCATTGCCTGCCCAGTTTCTATGTTAGAATCATTCCTGTACTGAGTTTTGTCCATTTGACCTCCACCCATAAAACCAACATCCACCAAACATTTTGATGGGTACTAGGCTTATCCTCTTGCAATCTAAGGGTGACTCTCAGTGCTAACAATATGTTTTTCCTTTAATGGTCATTTGATACAAATAGATCCTCAAAGCTTGATATATTGGAGTTTAACTCTTTGGTTATTTTGTGTTGGAGAACACTTGCAAACTTCCATATTTAAAGCTTGTTTTTAAAACATTGATTGAAGCCTATATTCATTCCTTGAGAGAAGCTCATTTATGCCTCCTAAATAAATGGCTAACGTAAAAAAGTCTACACAGAGTTATGGCCATGTGAAGACAAAGATAAAATGAGGGGAGCTTGTTGTGCTATGCTCAACACTCTGCAAAAAGCATGGGCTAAAGTTTCAAAAACTATTTAAGAAAAATATCACACATAGGTATTTGGTCATGTGGAGTGGAATATTATCTCCACACTTTGCAAATACTATTCAAATGTTGAATGCATGTGGAGGTTGTGATGAATTCAAATGGAGGTGTTACCTTTGTAGTTTGCACTCTACAATAAACTAAGACAACAAATTTAAGGCTAGACATGTGGAAAAGGGTGATGTGAATCCTTATGAATGAAAATGTAAGAAGGGAGTTGGAGGGGGCACACCTCTACATTCCACACTCTATGAATACCCTAAGCCAAGGAAGGTCGATGCCTAGCTAACATGTGATGTGACCATGTAGGATGGCACCACATGTATAGGGGGGCCAATCATAGACTACCACAAGACAAATCAAAAGAAGCCCAAAACGCCGTTTACTGGAAATAAGTAACCCGACACCTATAAAATGAATTGTAATGGTTTATGGAGTTAGTTGGCATTTTGGAGAAGATAGAATAATAGATTTCCAAGCTTGCAAAGCAGATGGATCATATTCCAAAATTTATTATTGAGTCTTTTCGATTTCCAATTCACCATGAATGAGATAAAATCCAAAGTGATAGATAGAAGATGGGATTTTTCCTTGAGTTTGAGTTAGGTCATGTGAATGGGACCTTGCGGTGAGGGAAGAAAGTGATTTGATGTTCCATTTGTAGAGAAGAAGCTGGTAATTCCACTCACAAAGAAAGATCTCAAACATTTAAGAAGAATAGCATAAGATTTATGTCAAATTGTGTTGAAACCACATTTTGGAATCACATACGGTTCATTGGGGCACTAAATGTTGATTTCAAAATTTTCCCATGCTACAACAATGAAGAAGGAGACATACTTTTGATTAACTATGAAGGAGAGCTAATATTTATGAAAAGAGGGAGAATTCATCTTGGTCTTTATAGTTTTTGCTAGAGCCAATATTCAAAATAAGGAGGACAAACTTGTTGTAGTGTCTATAGAAAGATATCACCTATAGTTTGTATGGTGAGTATTTCCTCCAAATAAGAGGAAGCCATTATTTAAATTACGTGATCATCATCCAGAGAAAACAAGAATCTATGTTATACACTAGTGTTTCTTATTTGTGTGTACCAAGAGAATGTTAAGGACCGTGGTACCCTTTCCCTTTCCTAACTCTTCAACTATGTATCTAAATGATGGAAGAAACAAGCCTTATACAAAATTCTGGATTGTTCCCAAAAGAAGGAGGATCACATGAACACTTCATTGGATCAACAAAATTTCCATAAGGGAAAAACAAGAAGAGAGTACCTGGTAGCCAAAATAATAGCAAGAACTAATGTTGCTAGTGTGCAAGTTGAATGTACATTGGCATGCCAAATATTGGAGGTTACATATTGAACTCCATCCCAATAAACGAGAAACCAAACCAAAGAGAACTAGAAGGTGGATAACAAAGGTCAAGGGAGAAGAAGGGGCATGCTTACATTTTAATTCCAAGAGAAAGTAGCAACCAAATATGACAATCACACCAGGGAGGAGGTTAGTAAGTCAACATCATCATTTTGGGTATCCTCTTTAAGGTTCTTGGCCTTTAAGGTGTAAGGAATTTATCCAAGGGAAATTCTTGTAGTAGGGTGAATAAGATGGATTGAATGGGGCTTTTAAGACTCAATAAATTTAAAGAAAGAAACTATTCACATTATTAAAAAAACTATTAGAGTTTCTTCGTATTTTATTTCTTGATATGTTTTCTTTCACATTCACAAATTGTTATTTAGAGAGTCATATCATAATATGAACCACTTTTTATCAAGATGTGGAAGCCAAAGAAGAAAAGTAGTGCAAGGTTTTGAATGCTAAAATTCAATAAACATATGAGGAAAAACTCAGGAAGAAAGGATCATATTGGTAGTTGACAACATGTGCTCTTACAAATTGGAAGGATGAACCATCAAAGCTTCTTTAGTTTCTTAAGAACACCCAAAAGAAGAAGATGAAAAGACAGCCATATAGTTTCTACTATATTTTCCTTAATTCTCAATTATTCATGAAGAATGTGTATTTTCATACTATTTCAAAGATGTGCAAGATGAAAACATTCAATCGTGAAGAAAGGCGCAATTTATTCACTGGACAAGTTCAAAGGCAAGAGAGAAAATATGCATACTGGATATAAGGTTGTTGCTCAAGTCTTTTATTTGAATTTGTGTGGGATTTTCAACAATAAGAGGATGGTCATTGTTTTCTTTGTTCCTTCTCAAGCTAAGATATAATGGGATAAGATAAAAATGAGGTATCCCTATTTGGGAATACAAACCTTAAAATTCCCTTCAAAGACCAACTGTGGAATAAATTTACCCACAATTAACAAATTAAAAATGTGGAAATATTTCGATAAGAGTCAGCATTGTTGAGGACCAAAAGCCTCCCATTGGGGACATGTGATCTAAATGGATCCTCAAAGACTTGATATGGAAATGGTAAACTATGTCATTATTTAATGTTTGAGAACACTTTGTGAAATTATGTGCTTAAAGAATTGACTGGAGCCTATATTCATTCCTTAAGAGAAGCTCATTTATGCCTTGAAAGAAATGGCTAAGAAAAAGAAGGCTATGTAGAGGTAAGGATAGAAGGAGGGGATGGATTTTCTCCATGCTCTGCACAAACCATGGGAGAAATGTTCAAAAAATGAATAAGGAAAAATGTCACATTGAATCATTTGTTTGTGTGGAGGAGAGTTGATCCAGGTGGATATTGGTGACTTCTGGCTCGAAAAACAACTTTCCACCTTGGCAATTTTTCGGCATTTTTTTTGGTTCCAAACTTCCAAGTCCATTTTGAGGCCCTAAACGACGTTTTTTGGGATTTGGGGCCCAAGTAACTACTAAAGGCAATAACTTGGGCCAGTTGGAAATTTTTCTTGTCATTTAGACCTTTCCAACAGGCTATCGTTTGCCTAAAAGAGATCGTATGCCAAAGTTACGACCCCGGGAAGTTGATGTACTAACTTACCCAAACTAGGCCCACATGAATTTTGGCGCTTCATCTCCTAGGGTTAGGTTTTTGGATGTCTAGGGTTTTTGACATTCTTGTTTATTGTAAAATACCTTCAGAGCCTCATTGTAACCATATTCTTCCGAATGAGCGTAGCCATCACATCTCTTCTCAGAGATAAGCTGCCACCATTCCAACAAGCTTGTTTTCTACTGCATTTTACAGTTTCAACTTAATTCCTTATTGAATAGAAAACCAGTTTTATTGTATCTCTATTCTTCTGTGTTAAGCATATATTAATAATCTATAGTCATTTCGTTCTTCTCATAAAATTTGGATCATTGGTATTAGAGTGATCTGCTCCTTGGAGTCTTAATGCATGTCCCCAACAAGGTTAGAGTACAAAGAATTGGGTCTCGAGCTTGTTTCTCTTGAGGAAAAAATATCTCTCATGCCCAAGCGACTTCTCATGGAAGGAGAAAATAAATATGACAGGATAGGAGATCCTTTCAAAATGTTTCTTGAGGAATCCCTCATGCAATAGAGGAACGAGATCATGGATAGTTTCACGCAAATCCTTCGATGGCTACCAACAGGCGACTCATCTTCTTCGAGCGGAGGTGTCGCCCCCTTCAAGGTACAAATCAACTTTGATATTCTTGTATTTGAAGGTCTGATATATGCAGATGTTGTAGACAAGTGGTTGAATCTACTAGAAGGGTATTTTTTTGTCCATAACTTTTCGAATAGAGAAAATATTACTTTTGTGCTCCTCAAATTCATTCCCCATGTCAAAGATTGGTGGGAAACTTTCTGTGAGAAAAAGGAAATAGAGAAACCCTCATTATTTACAGTCACTACCACTTGGGAATCCTTCAAGGATGTCATTTAGGAACAATACTACCCTGTCAAAAGTTATGACGACTTGTTTACCAAATGGACCACACTGTGGTAAGAAAGAGACCAAGCAGTGCCAGAGTTCACAAATATCTTCCATACCTTGCACACCAAGTTGGGTATCAAATATTCGGAGCGACGTCTGGTGTTCAAGTATCATGGTTCTCTGCATAGATACATCCAGACCGAAATGGAATTTTTGGACATCTCATCCTTGGGCGTGGCCTACAGATATGTTGTCAAAATCGAGAAGAAGCTCAAACTAAAGACGTGGCAATTTGGGCCTGGGAACCCCGCATAGAAAAATCTAGGAAAGGGTGGACCCAACCCATAGAATAAAGGATAGAGAAAATATGGATAGTATTAGGACAACCATTCCAAGCCGCAAGCAAAGAAGGACACCAGAAAGACAAAGAAATATATTGGGAAGTGGTGCAACTTCCATAAGATCCCTTGGCATAACACTGTTGACTACCCCTCAAAACAGTCACTGGTGGCCGAAGTGAAAGCCTTTGAATTAGATGTGGGTTCTAACTCTGAGTCAGAACTAGAAAGGGGAAGACGGATCATTGATGTGGAACCCAGTGCCACTGTTGTTACCACCAAGCTCCATCTTGGTGAACTAGATGATCCAGAAGAAGGAGAGTGCCTCTTCCATTCACAGATATGGGTAAAAGGCACCCTGTTGCACTTCATCATTGATAGTGGTAGCCAGAAGAAACTCATTTCATCATAGGTTGTCAAGCGTTTGGCCCTTCTGACAATGCCACACCCACAACCCTACACCAGTGGATGGCTCCGCCAAGGAAGCAATCTCTGCATCAGCTAATAGTGTCGACTATTGTATAACATCAAGCCCTTCAAAGACGAGATATTGTGTGATGTTTCTCCTCTCGAAGTTTGTGATGTTATTTTGGGCCAACCTTATTTATGGAAACATCATGATGTATATGAGTCTAGGCCTCGTAGTGTTATTATTACTTTGAACATGAAATTGTACAGGATACCTGAGGTAGTCCCACCTAGTGTTATTTCCTTAATCTCTACCAAGCAATGCAGGAAGGTCATCTCTCAGACAGGGAAGTTTGTCTTCTTCATGATTCACTCTCCGAATGAGCAAAAGATCATAGCAACATCCAGGGTCTCTATGGCCAACCTCTCCACACAGCAGAAGCAATTAGATAAGGTCGTGGAAGAATACTTGGATATCTTCTCTTCACCTATTGGGGTACCTTTGCATTGTTAGGTCAAGCACCCCATCGATCTAACCCCTAGTGCACCGCTACCCAATGGGACAATCTATCGTTGCTCTTTGTTAGAGAAAGAGGAGATCATGTGACAGATCCTATAGCTACTCCACAAGGGGCACATCCATCCCATATCATCACATTGTGGGAGCCCAATCGTGTTGGTTCAGAAGAAAGATGGAACATGGCGACTCTGCATTGATTATCGGGCTCTAAATAAAATCACAGTCAGAAACCGGTACT
The DNA here is from genome assembly GCA_010110895.2 of Picea sitchensis. Classification (NCBI taxonomy): domain Eukaryota; kingdom Viridiplantae; phylum Streptophyta; class Pinopsida; order Pinales; family Pinaceae; genus Picea; species Picea sitchensis. Next base: position 42,973 of record SNQJ01S0076989.1, on the reverse strand, counting down.
CAATTCCCCGAATCGAAGACCTCCTTGATCAACTCACGGGGGCCAAATACTTCAGTAAGATTGATCTGAAGTCTGGATACCACCAGGTCTCGATAGAACATACATATGTATGGAAGACCGCCTTCAATTCAAAGGAAGGCCTTTTTGAATGGTTCGGCATGCCCTCTGGTTTGACAAATTCTCCAGCCACTTTCATGAGGATGATGGACGATATACTATGACAATTAACCAATACTTTTGTAGTGGTTTATCTGGATGACATTCTCATTTACAACAAGACTTGGGAAGAACACTTGTAGCATATTTAGCAGGTTTTGCACACCTTGCAGCAGCACAATCTATATGCCAACTTGGAAAAATGCTCCTTCAGCATGGACAGGGTCAATTACCTGGGCTACATCGTTGATCATCATGGCATACATGTGGATCCGTCCAAGATCCAAGTCATTTGTGACTGTCTAGCCCCAACCACACTCACTGAGCTTCGTATCTTCTTGGGCCTTGCCAATTTCTACTGCAGGTTTGTGTTGGGATTCTCCCATATTGCATGGGCCCTCAGCTCAGGGGTGGAGGTAAAAAAAAAATTTGTGTGGGGGTAGTCCCAACAACAAGCATTTAATTATTTGAAGAAGCGCTTGTGCTCAGCCTCGGTACTTTCACTACCAGACTTGCAACAACCCTTTGAGATTGAGACAGATGCTTCAGACTATGTTGTGGGCATCATTCTCACTCAGCACAGCCACCCCATGGCCTATCATAGTGAGACATTATCAGATGATGTCCGTAAGTACCCTACTTACGACAAAGAAATTTACTCCATTGTGAAAGCTTGCCACCAATGTAGACATTACATTCTTGGGAAGGAGACAATCATCCACACTGATTATAAGCCATTTTAGTTCATAAAGACACAAGGAAAATTGTAAAATGACTGCCATCAAAAGTGGTCCACATACTTCCAACAATTCCACATCAACATCAAGTATAAAACAGGAAGCACCAACTGCATCGTTGATTGCCTCAGCAGACTGTCATTCACGACATTCACCACGGTGCTAGAATCTTGCGGCCATGAGACCTATAGATGGCCCCAACTCTATGAGACAGACCTGGACTTTGCCACCACCTACCAAATGTTGGGTGCAAACGCAGTTGTCGATAATTTCCATCTTAAGGATGGGTTGTTGTGTCATCTGGGCCATATCTGTGTTCCATCAAGCGAGTGAGTGAAGCCGATATGGGAAGCCCACTATAGTCGGGTAGTAGGACACTTCGACGTCGAAAATACATTGGTGATGCTGCAAAAACATTTCTACTAGTCAAAACTTCGACAGGAGGTCAGCAAGTATATCAGGTCCTGCACTACCTATGTTATTGCCAAACCGACCACTAAGAAACAATGTACACCCCTCTTCCTACTCCTAAAAGGCCATGGGAATCCATCTCAATGGACTACATGTCGGGCCTCCCATCCACCAAGCGGGCAAATGACTTTGTTTTTGTGGTTGTTGATCGATTTTCTAAGATGGCGATTCTAGTTGCCTACAAGAAGAGAATCACAGTAAAGGCCACTTCCAAGTTCTTCTTTGAATGAGTCTGGGTACATTTTGGAATCCCACAAACCATTTTCTCAGATCGGAACAGTCTATTTCTTAGCACATTCTGGTCGAGCCTCTAGTCACTATTGGACACCAAGCTCACCAAATCCAAGACCTTCCACCCCCAGACAGATGACCAAACCAAGGTCATAAATCGAATGATTGTGCATATCCTATGCATGTATAATTCCAAGCACCCTCGCACATGGGATGAGAGTCTTACCTATGTCCAGCATAGCTACAATCAAGCTCTTCATAGCTCAACCAGCCACATCCCCTTTCAGGTGGGGTTAGGATTCCAACCATTAGGTCCCATAGATGTTGCACTTCCCCTTGCGGTCACCTCAGTCGAATCATATCCTGCTCCAACTAAAGCTAACAAAGCCACCCATTTCATTGAGTGGATCCAACACATCCACTAATAGGTTCAGGATATCCTACATAAGTCCAATGACAAGTACAATCAATGCCATGATCAACATCGGGTGCCACATAAGTTTCAGGTGGTCGACAAAGTTTGGTTGCACTTGCAGAAAGAACGCCTTACAAGGACCCCATAGGAAGCTTCACCCACTTCATTATGGGTCGTACACCATCACCAAGGCTATGGGGGATAATTTTTTTGAGCTCAACATTCCTCCTTTTCTTGTTCTTCACCCAGTGTTCAACGTGGATCTCCTTCGACCTTATTTCCCACCATTATTGGACACCTCAGAAGTAGTAGAACATCTAACACCAACAGAGCTCAACCCCGACTGAATACAATAGGAATCGAGTGATCATACTGTGGACACACAGATCAAGGGCACTTGACAACAAAAGATCCATCTTTATCGAGTCGTCAAAGCAGGGCAGCTCCTGCACCAAGCCAAGTGGCTCACCTGGGGCCAAATTCAGCAGAAATTTCCTCATCTGCTGGGGGAACTCAGCGCTATGGAGACCATTGCTTCCTAAGGAGTGAGAATTGATCCAGGTGGATATCGGTGGCTACCCACCTATTCCTCTAGCTCGAAAAACATTTTTCCACCTTGGAAGTTTTTTGACAGTTTTTTGGGTTCCAAACTTCCGGGGCCATTTTGAGGCCCTAAACGATATTTTTTGGGATTTGGGGTCCAAGTAATTGTTGGAGGCACTAACTTGAGCCAGTCGAAATTTTTTCATCTTGGTTATACCTTTCCAACGAGATATCGTGTGCCTAAAATGGAGATCGTATGCAAAAGTTACGACCCCGGGAAGTTGATGCACTAACTTACCCAAACGAGGCCCAAATGACTTTTGGCACTTCATCTCCTAGGGTTAGGTTTTTGGATGTCTAGGGTTTTTGACATTCCTATTTCTTGTAAAAGGCCTTCAGAGCCTCATTGTAACCATCTTCTTGCGAATGAGTGCATCCGTCACATCTCTTCTCAGAGATAAGCCGCCACCATTCCAACAAGCTTGTTTTTCGCTGCATTTTACAGTTTCATCTTATTTCCTTATTGAATAGAAAACCAATTTTATTGTATCTATGTTATTCTGTTTTAAGAATCTATTAATAATCTATAGTCATTTCGTTCTACTCATAAAATGGAGATCAAGAGTTCCATTTTATCACTCCACAAAGGATATATGGACATTGAATGCACATAGAAGTGTTATTTCCATGTGATATGGATTGGATCATTATATTATTTTTCATCTATCACGATGATTACATAGTGGAAAAAATTGGAGGAATTAGTGATGTAGCCAAAGCCTAAGATCCATTCACAAGATCAAATAAACCATGAAAAAATAGGAGAATGGAAAAATAAATATCTTTTATTCCTTCTCCATACTAACTATTACAATCGAAGTTCAAGCCCTTATAACTACTATTTGGGATTTTCGAAAACAACTAATTTTTGAAAAACAACTATATTTTAGAAAAACAACTATTTTTTAGAAAAACAACTATTTTTTAGAAAAACAACTAAATTTAGAAAATTCTCGCACGACTCTAAAACTGACCACTAACTAAGAGCTAACTAGCGTGACACTATTTTTCAACTCACTTTTCTAATTAATCTTATAAACCAAGTGATAACTGATAATTGAAAAATTAAAAATTCCCGCAAAAACACTAAAACCCTAATTTGATGCCTTATATGAAGGAATTTGTCCCTGAAAAAGTGTCAAAATGAAACTCCCCATAAAATTTCATCCCAAACGGATAACCGAGTCGAAATTTATGACCCTTGGAAAATCCCTGAAACATCCCTGCATTAATCAGCTTGCAGGGTCATTTTAGTGGCAGGTACCAATTTGGAAAATTGGGGTTCAAAACATTCCAAAACCATTTTGAGGAATTAAATGGAATTTTTTTGGGTTCTAGTGTCCACAACTTATTCTCACCCCCTTCGTGGTGTTCTAAACTTCAGGACCTTTCCAACGGTGTAGACCATACATCAATCAGATCTTGTATGCAAAAATTATGCCTCTTGCAAGTTGACATATCATGTTGACCACCACGGTACGAGATGATTCCATGTAAAACCTTGTTAATCATGCATATGGGGCTATCCAGTTGAGTAATTTCAAGAAGAATCTAGAAGGTCCAAAACCTATAACAATCTAAGGTTTAGGAAGTCAAAACCCTAACCCTAGATGACTATTGGGTTATGTTAAATATCGAGTGTCTAGGAGAAGAAGGGGTTCCATTATATGTTATTGTATTTTGTTCCATAGCAAAGTAGAGAAAATGGGAGTGGGAAATTAGAGATAATAATAGAGGTGGTTAATGTTTTGTAGCAGCCTAACAAGCCACAGGTCCTAGGTAAGTCCATAGAGTTTTCCTTCTCCTTTGTACTTGCATTATTTCCATACCAAAGAAAAGAGAGCATAGTGGCCTCACCTTCTAGCTGGGTGTTCTCCTGTACGGATTTCCCAGAGAAAATATTTGTGTTATTTTTGTGTATGGTGTGTGATTGTGTTTCCCTATTCTCTATTTTCCACATTTGATCTATTTCATGCATAAGCATAAAATCAGTAACTAAATATTATGGAATCTAAAAACAATTGACCTTCATAGTGTAGATTTTAGTTTTATTTATAAGATTTGTTGTGATGAACTATTTAGTGGAATATCCATGACAATTTATAGATCATATTGGTATTAGAGAAAGTTTTATTTTGGGTATTTGTGGGAAGTTGTTGGATTCAATAATCGACTTAAAGAGAAGTCGCAGAAACCCTAGCCATGGAAGACAAGTTTGTTCATAACAACATCGAGATATAGAAAAAGAGATATTTGAGAGGTTGGAAGCATAGGTCATCAATATCAAATATAACATGAACCTACTCATGGCCACTCTAGCAAGCAATCTCGAACTGTTCAAAGATGATAGAGGTTCCAACTCAGAGATCAGATTAGAGGGGAAATTGGGATATTAGAAAGACCCATGAAATGAGTCACGGAAAAAAATTGAGAAAGAGAAGTCGAGTTTGAGTGGCATTAACCCTTCACAATCCATATTCAATATGGAAGTGAAATTGGACATAAATCCATACCAAGGTGAGATCAATGCATTCACCTTATAGACAAGGAGAAAAAAAATTCATTTGCTAGATTGAAGTTAGAGGGTCATACTTTAACCTGGTGTGAAATCCATACAGAAACACTTAGGATGGAGGGTAATATTCCAATAACTAGGTGGGGGGACTTCAAAACCCTCATCAAGTCCCAATTCTACCCTATCAGATATCTATAGGACCAATGGATCTAGTGGCACTACTTCAAGAAGAGAAGGGGGTAGAGTGTACATGAGTACACCACTAAGTTCATAAATATGGCCATCATGTTGGGTATCTCTCCCAAGAACTCATATGTACTCTTCAAGTATCTGGAGGGTTTACATAGTCATCTACGGAAGAAAGTGATGCTCTTAAAGTCAAGGAAAATGGATGAGGCATGTGTACAGGAACAATACATGGAAAACATATGAAAAAATAAAGGGAAACCAAGTGGTTCCAAGCATAAAGAGAACGGGGAAGATTCCAAGGAGGGGAAGAATAAGTGGAAGGGGAGGAAGAATAAGAAGATGAAAAACACTGCACATTAGTGAAGTGATCCTAGCAACCATTGTATCCATTTAAATATTTATGGTCACATCGAGGAAAAATGATAGAAACTACATCTGGAGTTGAACCTGAAGAACTGCAAGAAGGACAGAAAAAAAAGGGAATCTTATAGCCATGAATTCGAGTAATAAGGTTGAAACTATCCCTAACATGGATGAAAATATTGTTTCACATATTTGCATAAGGGGATGAATATGAGTATCCTTCATTAGTAGGAAGAGAAGGATATGACAAAACTCTTTCACATCAAGATTCAGGTCAACAAGACCAAGATAGATGCTCTATTGGACTTTGGTTCATAGGATAATATCATAGCAACGGATCTAGCTAGAAATATTGGATTGGAGGTTCACAATCATCCTACCCCTATCCATTGGTTTGGGTAAGAAATTATGAAAAGATCAAGGTAACAAAGCAGTGCAAGATGAAATTTGTTGTAAGTGTTGAATTTATAGATGAAGTAGAATTGGATGTAGTACCATTCGATGCATGCATAGTAGTGTTTGGAAGTCCCTATATGCATATGAGGGATGTTATCTTCATGTGGAGATCCATCAGTACTTCCTCATCAAGGATGGGAAATCCTTCATCATAAACGTGCACAAAGGAAAACAAAAAATGTCATTGGTAAGTGTCAATCAAGATAAGAAATTGATCAGTTCTAGCAAGAAATATGTTTTACTTTTCTTAAGAGAAAATTGACCTGGCAATGAATCAATAAGAGTAAAATCATCCCTAGAGGGGTGTACTAAAGAGAAAAAATATCATTT